>LKNJ01001380.1:63818-87687 GCA_002120245.1 Maccullochella peelii | reverse complement strand
GGGGGGGGGGGGGGTCTGATTTCCAGTTGTTCTGTCAAAAGAAACTTGTTCAGTTTTAGTGCAAATAGAACAGAAGCAGACAGGAGCTATGAAGTTGATGAACCCAGCTGGTTTTTCACGTGATGCATCTGGGCGGATCTTTGGGAGATGATATGATCAGTTTATCACTGCAACCCTCATCCTCCGATAACCAGTCACCTTAGCCATGGAGTCTGGTCACACGAAGAGGTGAACTATTGCAAAGAATTACAGGAAGTACTCTTTTTTTTTGTCAACTCTTAAAATAATTCCAAAAAGTGCTAGGGGGAAGGGGCTGTACAATCCTTATTTGATTGTCATTATGTACATCACTATGGATACATTAATAAATAAAATGATGTCCAAGAGCATGGAAGTAACATTAAAGGTATACACATAGGAGGTCCCTTCCAGTTTGGGTTCCTGTCCAACCCTTTATTAGAAGAATGAGTGAAGAGAAATGTGTCAGTCTTCAACATCCCTGTCATCATCACCATCATCACCACTCCTCCACGGGTGATCTCTTCCCATCTCTTCTGAAAGTGGGTATAGATGTCTGGTGAGTCAGCGAGAAAACCCTGTGTTCAGCATTCATCTTCAACTTCTCTGATTGGTGGAATCAGACTACTAGTGGATTTGTATTGGTTGACTTGGTTGGCCATGTGAGTGCTCATAGGCTTGATCTGAATGTTCCGTGGGTAGGCATTTTCTGGTTCATCTGTAAACCATTTCTTTTCTGAAGAGGACAAGGTGAGAGAGGAAGAAGAGAAGGTAGAGTTAGTTTGAAAAAGTATGCAACATGGGATTACTTACAACCATACTGCCTCAGTTTAAGTGATAGATTAGCATGGCATTCTTTGTGATTAGCATCAAACCGTGAGGTCCAGTTTAAGTTTGTGTTCTGGTGCACCGAGCCAATTTGAATGTCATGTTGTCAATGTCTATTCAAGTACAGCTGTGTAAAGTTAGGATATAATCTGTCAGAATAATTTACTGTGTAATGACAGATTTCATGTTAAAACATCAAACAATCTATTTTAGATAACACAAAAAATCATCCTAAGGGTATTGTGCAGTTCTAAAGTGTTACAGGGTCAGGTCTCCCAGATTACAAAAAAAGTCCTCACTACCTCCTGCTATCTAGCCACGCAGATAGTTTTACTTTTCCCTGGTTTTGAGAGCGATTTCTGATGCCACCTCAATACAGCCAAGGAGAATGGAAGTTAGTTTATGGTGCGTACGGCCACAGTGTCCCTAGTTTTCAATGGAACTGCTTTCTACAAAGGAATTAGTCCCTACAAAAGGTCTTGAGCTGGTTCTGTGGATTATCAAAACTTGTTCGAGGTGCAAAGCACAGGAAATTTTAGAAGTGGCACAGTTGGATATAAAGTCAATGCAAAGACGCGAGTGGAGGGTGCAAACAGTCGCGAGTTCGCCTGGGGCTGCACAAATTTGAATGGGGAAGAAATGTGTGCACAAGTAAAAAAAAGTCATGCTTATCCTGCTACAGGATAAACTACAGCTAACGTCTGTACAGTCGGTGCATTATTGTAGCTGTTTGGGGCGAATAAACATGGATCACACAAACACTCTGCTCAGTTCCCAAATTCATGCAATCTTTGCATTGTGTCTGACTATATTTTAACAGAGACACTGTTTCTAGAAAGAGATGTTGCTCTTTTTGTCATTTTTCAATGCTGTGAGCCCCACAAACACAATTCCATTCACTTCCATTATGTTGGGGTAGAGGCAGAAGTCTCAGAGACAAACATGTCAAAACCTGGGAAAAAGAAATATTTGGATAGCTAGGTAGCACCAAAATTAAGGTAGAAAACATGTTTTGTTTTTTTTGTAATTTGGATGAGCTGACCCTTTTTGATAACTAATAACTTAAACATTATACTATATTCTAAACAGTCACATTTCATACTAAGCTTTACTCTTATGCTGACAGTCATTATGTGAGAGAAGAGATTTGAAAGATTTGAATATGTCATTTTGGAGAGAATCTCTTCATGTTAAAGTAGGCTATGAGAGCAACTGTTTCTGAGTGCTGTATGAGGAAAGGGAAGGGTGGATGCCAGCTGTCAGAAGTTTGTAAACTCTCTCCCAGCACTTCACAGGCATCTGCAATGCCATTCAAGATGTCACTTCCTTTTGGGTGAAGTTGTAATATCAAATTTTAACTTTGCTATGTGGAGCAACCCGTGTGTGTGTGTGTGTGTGTGTGTGTGTATTTTTGTGTGCAAATGTGTGTTCATGTACATGCAGGCTTGCATGTGTGGAGATTCATTTGTGTGGGCTTGTGTGTGTGTGTGTGTGTGTGTGTGTGTGTGTGTGTGTGTGTGTGTGTGTGTGTATGTGTGTGTGTGTGTCAGCGAGCTTAAGGCTGTGGGGTTGTGTGTTATAGCACAGGCATTTGATGTGTAGAATTGTGCCTGAGGTGAAGCAAGATGTCTGCCATCTCTCTCCAGTCTGCTGCTGATACGGTGAACTTAGTGATGTTGCCTCAAACCACCATACCAGGTGCACAGGGTTACAAGGAGGAAACTTACAGACTCATATCCCCCTTTAATTTAGACTTTAAATTGGTCACACCTCCCACTTTCTTGGTGTGACCGATGGCACTGGGCAGGACACACTTTCTTAAAGTTCTGTGAAGAAGTAAGCAATTGGCTGCATCAGGCGGATTTGAATCAGTCTGACCTACATGTGAGCTATGATCTAGGTTTGTACAGTCCGGCAACATGTTGCTTTATGCTGATGCTCATACAATAACAACCTACTGTACTAGAGAATAAATAAAAATATGACTAAAAGTCTGCTACAGGCATTCAATAGGAGGGAAGATGCGCAAACACACAGACCTCTCACACAATGCAAACCATCTCAAGTTGAAATAAATTATAAAAAGGCATGATAAATGATGGAAAGAAACTATGTGAAAAAGGATTTGTCTGGAGGAAAAGAAAACTCATATCATCAAGTGAAGAACTGAGGTAAAGGCACAAAGAAAGGGGGGTTTCGTCTCAATCTCATGCAGTGTGGTGATTGTCATGGCAAGGAGGAGGCAGGAGCAGCAGCAGACATTTTGCTTTCCAGATGAAAGCAAAACTTAAACTGAGGCATGGTTTACTAAAGATCATAATAAGAACATAATAAATAAAACAAACTCCCCTCATCATAACAATATCCACAGAGGACATAGTTATGATCAGAACCCCAGGTAAAGGTTGCTAAGTCATGCAGAATCGTTAACTTGCATACCTTGGCCCATTCTATTCATCCTTGTTGCACTTCAGAAAGAGAGGTAAGTAATCTACTGTAAGTGAGTAGTATTTACAGTTAATACACAACTGACAAATGACTACCAGTCCATCTAAGGCTTACATATTGTTACTACAGTATTTAGGCTATATCATACATCTTAATTTTAAGATGTATTGAGGGCTTATCATCTACCATTTAATAATTCGTAACAAATCTGCATGCTTTTAGTAGAATATGTCACGATTTCAAAATTCTGTAACTTTATTCTCCCAGATGCAAATTTTATTCAAAGTGTATATTTGTTTGGGGGGGAGAATAAGGAGTATTTAACATGTAAGTCAAAATATTTCACCAAATTTGAAATAATCTTATAATTGTATGATAAACAGAACAGGAAATTAAAGCCTGCTAAAGAGGGCTACCAACATGGACATGCAATAAAGCAGTACAGATGCACCATGAATAACAAAATATCAACACTACTAATGAGGGATGATCTTATGAGTAACAGTGTATTAGTTATGTTAGCCAAATGTGCTCTGTAGTCAATATCAGCTACAGCAGGTAAATCACAACACATTACATCCATGATCAAGGTGTACTGATCATGTGCGCTAAATGTGCACAAATATTCAACAAACAACAGTTATTTACTACACAAATATTAAAAGTTAGACACGAAACGACTAAATATCAAGACATACAACAGGTAGACTGAACAACATACTGAATGTGTGTTGTATTATGTCATTTTATTTGGCTGTGCTTGAGGCTTTTACTGTAAGCGTGTTTCCAACCATAATGGCTGTGCCATCCAAACAAGTGGTTTTACTGTTTACAATACCACAGCCTTAATTTGTAAGAAAAGAGTCTCAACAGTCTTTGACTATAATAAATGAGCGCAGCTTTCCACAAAGTGAGTTTACCAATTTGTTAATGTCATGTCATGATTGCTGTGATGCGAGAGTGAAGGCCACATGCAGATGATTATGAAGGAAACGCACAAACACTGGCACACGGACGCAGAGCACAAATCACACAAACAAAACCACAAACACACAATACACAGTATTTGTCAGTGCATGTGTCTTCACAGTCTGCACGCAAACACACACACACACACACACACACACACACCTATAAAATACAGATCAGATATAAAACACTAAACATGCAGGCTAAAACTCTACAGAACATGTGAGTGCACCTACTTCTGTTTGTCGCGGGCCTCCCGGGTCTTACTGCTGCGGTTCTGCCGGTTGGAGGGCGGGATGGAGTGGACGGAGGAGCTCTTTTTGCTGGAGGAATGGGAGGAGTGGGAAGAGTGGGACAAGCTTGTCCGGGACTGGCCTGCGTTGTGGTCGAACTGCATGAGGCAGAAGATCAGGTCTGTGGGCACGAGCTCAAACTCATACGGTGGGTTTGTGATCACATATCTGCCCAGAAAACAAATGTTAGGAAAGATTAAACTTTCACAATCCTTGTGGGGAAATAGCAAATAGTGAAGGATAGAAAGAAAGGCATATATTGAGTATACTTCATCGCTACAACATTTAAAGGAGCAATATGGGTGAATATATGAGAAAAAATGGATCAAAACTTTAGGAAGATGTGTACAATTGCACAAATTGCAATTACGGACTTAATGTACAGAAACTAAGAATTTGATTTATATATACATACATATGAATGTGTGAATTATGAAGTAAGAAATTAGAAAATATTGAACAATGTACTGCATATTCCATGTACAAATGAGCTGATTTTGAATAAAACAAACATGTACACAATATAAATATAAAACAATATATAAATTACACTGCATATAGAATTAATTAATCATGGAATTAGAATTAATTATAACAGAAATTAGCTTAATTAAAAATATGCAATGCCATGTATGTTACATAAATAATTTGTTTAGATGGAGACGTGTCTATTTAACAGGACATAAATAATTCTCTTTAATATTCAAAAACAATTCTGCACCTTATTGTACAGCTTTGAGAAATATCTACTTAAAATGCACAATGTACAATTTATATTACAGTATATGACTATCATTGTACAGTATATAATCAGTACAGTTATAGTCCTATCTTTAGTCTCTATTGTCAGTTTTGTATTTTAGTCTAATTTGATTATTGTACACAATTTGGCTTTTTAAATTGCACTTGTTTCTCACCTACCTCATTTGTTTTTGTGATTTATGTTAAGTAGCAGCTGTAACACTGCAATTTTCCCTTTGGGATTAATAAAGTACTTTATCTATAATCCTCATTTTATGACATCAAAATATTCACTTGACACAGAGTGTAGGCAGCAATTGTACCGTTTTGTACACTGGCTTGGTGTACTGATATGAGCGTCTCTTAATCTGTAGATTCCGAAACACAGCATGTTGTACGTCTTCAGTGCTTTACAGAATAAATCCCCGTAGCAGCCGCCATCCTGATGAACAACACAACAAAGACACCATCAGTGAGTGGTAGGTCAGCCTGATGATCTGGATCAGTAATAATAAACGTAATACTCTGTAAAGTTGTAGTGAAAATTCAGTGTTCTGCATTGCTGAGGGCATTTTGCTTGCGAGTGAATACCAACTGTTGGCAATGCAGACTGTAACAATCAGCAATGTTTTTAAATTATGCCATAATTCATCCAAGAAAACAACAAAATTACTTCAGTATTGGAAGTTCTGTATAACAATGACAAAAACCTGTAAAAACAATGTTGGAACCAATTAAACTTGGAATTTCTTTGGTGGTGTTCATTGTTCTCTCTAAAGCCATCTTCCCTCTCCACCCACTAAGGCCTGCTTTGCGTGATCACTGTTCTTCACATCGGATTAAGGGCCGTGAGGAGCAGAGGCGGCCAGATGTGTGCTGCTGGATAGTGCCAAAACGTGTCATCTCCGCTTAAACATCCACTTACGCCCAAGTCGGCAAATGGCCCGTCGTAGAGGGCTAGCTGGGCGACGCGACACCTGTCTCTGTTGGCCAGTGTCTGCGGTGTGCTGTAGCCTCCTCTGAGGGCGTTCTCCTCAGCCAACAGGCCCTCTAGCTCTGGAGTGGCTCCCCCTGTGACCAGCGTCCGAATCAGCGTGAGGATGTTATCATTGAAGTATGTCTGTGGAGAAGAGAGAGAGGGGATATCTGTAAGCAGATGCCATTAGAGTCACAAGTAGAGAGGTGGCGGATGTGGGAAGAAAGCAAGCGCAGCCCCTATTATGTCGACCCTCAGCCTGTCTCTTCACATAGAATTGACTGGAACTGACTGGGAGGTGAGGAGAAAGGCCACGGAAGATTACAGAGGACATTCTGTCTCTTGTGCACCATGGCATATTTTCAGCAGCTTTAAAGGCTCAGTCCACTAAAATTACAAAGAAGTTATTTTCATTTACCTCTAGTGGTATGTAGCCATGCATATACCACAGAGTTTTAGATGTGTGAATGGAATTTTGTTGGTGGTGTTTATAACATTGATAAATTACATTAGAAAAATTCAGAACAACAGAAACATATCTTTGCAGAATCAGCATCCCTGTTACTTTGGATAATCCAAAGACCTTGGTGTGTAAAGTTTTTATCTGACCTACTGTCTACAGAACAGTGTAGTGTTTCCTGTGGATTATAATAGATGGTGCAATAGAAATCATTTATGGGCAACAAGAGCTATTTTAAAAATTATTAAAGAATGTATAAAAAAGAAAACATATATATAGAGAGTTATGTTAAAGTAAAAAAAAAAAAAAATCAAGAATAAAAGAGAAATAGTGGCACTGAACTGAGATGAGCATGAGTGAGTGGTGATGACCATGAAACCCTTCAAGCAAGGTCTATGTTAAGGAGTCTAATAGCTTGAGGATATAAACTCCTAATCCCTAGCGGCAGCAAGAGACCAGTGTGTTGGTGGCTGGTATCCCTACTAATTTCCCTTGCTTTTGTCATACAGTGTTTCTAGTATATGTCTTTAAGTTTGGGTAATGCTCCTCCGCTGATGCCTTCTGCTGACCACACCACCCTCAGCAAGGCCACTAGTCCTGCCGGGTGCTGTTCCCAAACCAGTTTGTTATTTAACAAGGACACTTGATCTGAAAAGAAAAAATGTTGCTATTGAATTTTTAAATGTCCATTCCCCTTCACAGTTTTTAATAAACCTATCTGCATGACTATAAACCACTGAGACATATAATATTGTAAATTAGGTGAACAACAGTTTAGTTATTCACTGTAAAAACTGTCTCATAAGGTAAAGGCTTAAGATACATACATTTATCAAATTTGAGAGGGACATGGTCAAACAATGACAGTTTGATAATCGTAGTACATGTGGGATCATCATTAAAAAAAACAGGTACTTCAACAGAGCGCTATTCTTTCCTCTAGGAACACTGTTCTACACACTGTATGATGTCCGCTTCCCTTCTGAAACAACGATTTGACTGCGCTCTGCGGGTGTCAGGTTCTCTTGTCCTTCAAGCCGATCAGGACCTGCTTTTCCCGCGTGCGAAGACATGCGATGTCACTCGGCAGCCGGGCCAGAGTGGCAGCTCCTCTCCCCAGGCCCCTGACAGGCCTGCAGAGTCTCATGATGGATGAGCACTGTCCATTAGCTGGCTTCACCTCTGACCAGTGCCAGACTACAGCTGACGCCTGCTCTGCTCCCTGCTCAGCTCAGCTCTGCACGTCCCTCTAACCCCTCACTCACCGAGAGGGCTGCTAGAATTAAGCCATCACAGCACCAAAGGGAAAAACCACAGTTGGACATGGGAGGGGGGAGAGAAAAAATGAGGCGTAGAGGAGGATTTTTTTCCCGCAACCTCCTCCTTTATCTTATCTCTAGCGCAGCAATGACATTGTCAAAAGATGAAAGACTGTTTCTTTGGCCTGTTACAGCCAAGCTTGTGTCATCGCCATTACGCTAACCTTCAACACTTACTTCGTTAAAACATCCCATAAGCCTCTTGAAAGTTGAATTCATAATACTTAAGATGAGGAGTGATGCCAACAATTTCCCTTTTGATGTCAGTGGAGCTGGCAGGCATGTGTGATGAATGTACTGTACCATTTCATTTACCAACTTCTGCCGACTTGAAGCCAAACCGTGCATCTACTGAAACTCAATGTTAAACTTACCCCATTTTCCTCTACTGGGGGAGCAGTGAAGAACATAATCTCATAGTCTGAGACTCTTTAATGGTAACTAACGATACATCTGAAAAATGATTTCTTTCTTCTGTTACCATAACCTTGAGTATTTGAAAATAGGTTTCTAATTGAATGTGAAATTGTTTATCAAATAGTAGAGTCATGGCCACCAAAAAAAGCAAAAGAAAACAGAAGAATTCACTACATTCTGGGGTTTATACCTTCTAAAGTTTTCTCAGGTCCATCTTTCGATTCTGACTCACTTCGAAGTTGCTCCCCTGTTTCCCTCATCCTGAAGTTTCTACCAGTGCAACAACATGCAATTGTTACCCAGTGGGCACAGCATCTCCATGTACTTTCTGTGAAACTTCTCTCTACTTTCTTTTTTTTGAAATTCTGAACATTTCTCTGCTGTAGCATCCAAACACAGAATAATCAGGGAATCAAAATTTGCAAATGTGTTGCTAAATGTATGATTTTGAAAAGCGATTTTGAAAAACACTCCAACACAGCGAGTGCACGGTGTGTTTGACAACTCACCGCGCTCATCAGGGAGTCGAGTACACTGACAGCGAAGGCGGTGCCGCAGGCGAAGGGCTGAGTGAGGTACAGCTCTGTGTCTGGGTCGTCATCATCATCCTGGTCCAGGAACTGAACGTTTGAGTCGTTCACTGAGAGAGGGGAGAGAGGGAGTTAGAGACGGGCAATGTGAAGAAGCATGAGACAAACACACACACACACACGCACACCAACACACCTGAGAGTTCAGAAATAGCCTACAGAATTCTTTGTTTATGTTAAGTTACATTTGGAAAGATTTGGATATATCATTGTAATGTAACAGAAAAGTCTCAGGTATATAGGTATTGAATGATCTAGGGTTTGAGCTTGCAATATAATGTAACATTAGACGTACATTATATTTTGCTTCCACACTTTGCAATTTTTACAGTTGCAAATATTTTTAACTACAAGATTAAACAGGAACTTTATTTCTTCTCCAAACAATTGACATCTTAAAAATAAACTAAACATGTTATCTGTAATTGTTTTGTGGTTGTTTATTACTGTACCATTGTTTGGAAGGTGAAAAAAGTGTTTTGGACTTTGAGACTTTGAGAAATCATTCAGCATTTTGAACATGAAATCTACTGTATATCACATGCAGGGTGCATTTCATACATTTAGACAAACCACGACTTTAAGAGAAAATAAATAAGTATATAATTAATTCACAGTGATAACCATTGTAGAAGTCCCCAATTGTGAACCAATCATACATCTATTTTGCATTAGTACCTCAGTAACCACTGTATCTTGATCTTTGTTTAATTACTGCAATATAAAATTACATACAGTATTGTATATATTGTAACACACACGAACAGACACATTCTCAGTCAAGAGACAGTGACCAGTCTGTGGACTGTGTAGCCTGCGTAAATAATAAAATATGATTCTTTTCTCAGAAAAACAGCATATACTGTAGGTATTTCTTGATGTATCCAGTAAATATGGTAAAAAGTGAGACTTCAACAATGGCTACTATGTCACATGAGAAAATCATGCACTTATAAATTCATGCTAAGTTGTACAGTGTTTTCCTTGATGAATGTGTTTGTCACATTATCACCTTTAGAGAAATACATCTCAAATATTTACCTTTGCCCTGAAAGTCAAATTAAGCCAGGTAACAACACACTTTTTTTTATCTCATGATTAATAATAAATCAGGTCTGCTAAATTAACTAAATGGCACAGTGTGAATGGAAATAAAAACGGAACCAAAACTGAAATAACAAGGATATTTTTTGTGTTTCATGCATGGAATAATTGGTAGAATAAAAAACACCAAGTGCTCCCTATAGTGCGTGTCTGTTTTTCCTTAGATTGTATTGCTAGCAGCAGTGGGTAGTGAAGGTTTTGAACCAGCGTTGTGAGAAAAATGAGCATACAAGTTTTTGTTTGACTCCTCCAATATCTGAGCTTCAGAGATATGGTCTGGAGGAGAAAAAAGAAACTGGAAAATACATTTTAAAAATAAATAAACAGCTTAAAAGATGGTTTGATCTTGAGTTTTTTGTTTTTGATATCTGATTTCTTCCCAGGCTTCCTGTGCGCTGTGGAACAGAAATGTCAGTCAAAGAGACAAGGGGCTGATGCAAACGGGCCTAGGCCAAAGGAGTGAATTGGGGGGGGTGATGTGTGTGTGTGTGTGTGTGTGTGTGTGTGTGTGTTTGGAGGAGGAGGAAGGGGGGGTGAGGAGCAGGGGGGAGTGTTGCTATGAAAACAGCCACAAGGACAGACTGAGCATGATCAAAAGCATAGTGATGCTCTGCAAACGCAACTGAAGGGAAAAAAAATACCCCAAAAAGGGAAAAAAAAATCATTAAAAGGGGGCCAAAACAAGACAGTCAATTTCAACCAGAACGAAGAATAAAAATGTGTTCAAAGTGAAGCCATGGGAGCAGTGAGGGCCTTGACTGCAGCCAGATAAATCAAGACAAGCTGATGAGGAGCAGAGCGGGGGAACGAACGGCAGCAGAGGACAAAGGCTCGGCTTACCCAGCTCTGTTATCATTTGTATGTTGGTTCCACTTTTTTTTTCCTGACTGAGTGAAACCAATGGCAGTAGTTTGCCAGGTTTAGCTAATGGTGATGAGACAGCGCAGGGAGGAGGAGAAATGGTGTCGTTATTGAAACAGTTTCAAAGACCGCAATAAAGGCAATTCTCTGTCTCAGGCCACTTGTGTCAACTCCAGAATTACTCTGAGGCATTCATGGTTGTCCGGTATCTAAAAGTGAAGCACCCTGGATTAGAGTGCACGGTAGATACAAAGCCAGAGCTGTCACGACGCTACACCACTACAAGAACAATAAAGTCTTTCATGGTAAGACAGTGAAAGGGACAAACATGGTCTTATCATTAAACACACCTACTTTACACGCCACGCAAACAAAATTGATCATGCAACTCAGATGCGTGCTTTTATGTTTCAACTTGACTTTAATCTGCCTCTGGCACTGTAAACTGAACATATGACAATGTAATTACTGTATGTGGTTCCAGTGAGACATTGCAGCCACTCTATCCTCTGCATGCTCTTGCTTCTTCCTTTCCCAAAGGACAATGTTATCACATCTAGTGTTGCTGTAGCTGTGAAATTCGTTAGCTGCGAGCAAGCAGAGGCACAACACAGCGTCTAGCGTTTTGAGTCCAGGACAGCAACCAACGACTCCAACATGTATAGCGTCTAGTTTTGATGATTACGTATGCAGTCAGCAGACTAATGGGACAGCCTCTCTGCAGGTAATGGCTGGCCCGGTTACAAGTAACATTAGGTAGCTCCTTTCTCTTTCTGGCCTTTTCTTAGCTGGCCTCATGCTCCATTGCTCCCTAATTGGGTCAGGGGAGACAGAGTAGCCGGTCTCTGCTGCTTTAGAAGGGCCCTCAGAGATCTGAAAGTTTCATGAGTCGCCACCACCAGTGGGAATACAGCCACTGCCATTGTTATTAATAAATGGACCCATTTTGCAACCAAGGCAGTTTTTTTCCCCCCTCTACCTTTTCACTCTTTTTCCCTTTCTCCCTCTCTCACACTCTCCATCAGGCTGAGTTTCTCTTGTGCATTAGTGGACAAATTGCAGGAGATGTAGCTATAGTCCTAAAAATGCCCGTCTGACATCCTCAAGTTACAGTAGTCCACATTGTCCTTAGAGCAAAGATATTTTCCAGTCCTTGCAGCTAACATTATCACCACTTGACAAAAGCTAGCCAGATCCAATCATTCACATACGAATATGAACTTGAGTTGGGCAAAGCTACAGACACTATGAAGGAGAACAAAAATTCCACACCATGCATTCCTAAATCCATTTGACTTTTGAATGAGTTGGAACTTTTGGTAGCAGCATGATGCTTAAGTCTTGGATTATTCACTGTATATGTGCCTGTCTGCAAATGAATAATGAGTTGATCTGAGGTTACTGGGTATGGCATGCAACATTTGCATTTAATGTTGCCGGGAACAGTTTTACCTAGTTCTGTGATGATGGGGATGTTGGATCCGGTGGTGACAGAAGCCTGACGCACAAAGCCATGTACTGGACTGCTGTCTGGAGATGACCTGTCCATTCCAGGAGGCGTGAAACCTGAACACCACATAGAGATTTATAGAAATCAGCAAATAATGTAACAGGGTGGCATTAAGAGATCTCCAATGTAAAAGTATTGCATTTCTTTCTCGGTAAAGTCCAGGTACAGTCCAAGCAAAAACCTGTATGTCTCATAAGTGTGTTTTACTACAGATGTATCATAAGCATGAGGACGTGACCTGGAACTCTGTATCAATACCATTACACATAGTGCATGTCAGCTCACTCAGCATGAAGTTGTTGATGTTTGCTTTCTGTGTCATTCAAATGTGTAGATTGACAGAAAAACAAGGAAGAAGGAGGAGAAGGCTAAGTGAACAAGGCACTTGCCTAGAAATTGCAATACGGATACTGTGCTTTTAGGGGTCAGCTAAAAGACATATTTAGCATTCACATCCCTCCATCAATGGGCAGATATAAATTTTATATGTTGTTCATTTTGTTACAATAAAATTGGTGAAGTGGGTCCTGAAAACCTTTTATCGGAAATGGCGTGGCTGAGAACCATGAAATACAAGTGCAAGTGACAGGAGTATGAATTCACATGACTTCACATTTTTGCATTTCCTCAAAGTGACAAGTAAACACCTTAAATCTGTAATGCTATATGCATAATGCATCAACTGTGTTTTGACATCCATCATTTAGTGCTGACTACAGCAAAATGCCAGCTTATAGTGCCACCACCAAGGAAACATAATGCAGGGAATATATTCAGGTCACAAAGTTTTAAAAGGATTGCAAATTCTCTATGTACGTGTATGTGTGTGTGTGTGTGTGTGTGTGTGTGTGTGCCTTTCCTGTCAAGAAACTCAATGAGCTGCTTACATTACAAAAGAGATCTCCCAGCCCTTTGCAACGGAAAAGACACCAAATAGTTTAGTACACAGCAGGAAGCACACACTGAACTGAAGATAATCATAACTCTTGTTATACCAATTATTGAACTTGGAAATAGCAGAGGTTTGACACTTTGAGTCAACCGGGGAGCACAAGCTCAGACAGTGCGAACATCATTTTGTCGATGTCCATAAAGGATGATGTTTACTCCACTGGAGAGTGACGGCAAGTTTTAGGATACTGCCTCCAAAACACTACTCTTATTGTATCATAGTGAACATGAAGACAGTACGGAGAGCTTTAGAAAAACAGCTTCCGTTCTGCGCAGTGTGTACAGCAGAAAGTGATTGTTGGTGAGAACAGGGATACATGAGGCCTGCTGCTGAGCAGCTTTCAAAACCTGTAAGGTAACAAACAGCTCAAAAGTTGCAATGCGAGCTGGTGAGCTCCAAACAGAGAAATGGAGTCTGAGCACTGCAGAACCAGAAGAGCTCAAATGTTTTTATCTCCCTGGTCATAATCTTTTAAAAGTGAATCCATGCAATAATTTAATTCCACCATGAAACATTTACATCTATGAAACATAAAATACTCCTGTATCTCTTATATACAAATAAACCTTAAGACCTTGGGCAAAAACTTAGAACAATTAGGCTGCTTGAATCCTCTTCATTAAGGAAATATTAAATTATTTCATTGTATTTCATAATCAGTATATACTTGGAATTTAAAAATAGGTTGCCAGAGTTTGAAAACCAGCCTGATTACACACAATGTCTCTTCTTCTGGCTGGCTGTTGCTACATCTGCATGACTGCAACATCGTCTGTTCAGCTACAATGTACAATAGACAAGTGAGATCTGGGTTATCCCTGTAGCCCCCCCGGGCACAGCTATGCTGTGTGGTTGACTACATGCTAGAGCAGCCGTGAGAAGCTCTCCCCCAGGAAAGTGCATGTTTACTTATTCATTTGCACCTTCTTGTTTTAAATTCCACAGACAGTGTCTGAATGGGGGCATCGCTAGGAGGAAGGAATCCCCAAAGCAATACCTATGATACAATAGCAGCGTCTGGGTATGTACGTGTGTATGCAAGATTACATGTCACAGTGGTGCGTATATGTGTTTTCTAAAGTGAAGTATTTATCACTGAAATGGGTGGTTGATGTAAGACCCAATTATTGATGACAATAGGCTCCATCCATCGACCCTGGGAGAGGATATAGGCTAGTGGGCTTCCATATTGAGGTGGCTTTGTGAATACTGCTCCCCAGAGCGGCGTGCTCCAAGATTTACCCCTGCTTATTGTTCCACTGTGGCACTGCTATCGACAGCACATCACTCACTCAAGGCTGGAGAAATAACAGCATTGGCATTCTCTTAAAACATGTGGAAGTGCTCTGCACTAAAAAATAATGGCCTCTTGGACCTTCAACTTTGATTTGTCACTGTGGTGGCACTAAATAGTACTGAGCTCAAAGCATGTCATGCCTTTCGGGCTAATCATAAACTGAGGATTACCTGTTTGTGGATGTGTGTGGATAGATAGCTTTGGCATGAATGTCTGTGTGTGTGCTGTGTGCGCAAACGCATGTGCACACACATTCAAACACGAAGGTGCGTGTGTGCATGTGTCGCTGTTTTGTTGTGACTAATGAGGAGCAGCTGAATTGGCCTGCCTGGTGATTTGTACTAGCTGCTTAATGATGATGAGGCCTGATGGGATGCCAGGTTCGTGTGTTTGTCTGCAAACATCAACAATCTGTTCCAGACGATCTGCCAGACACCAGATCAGGAGGAACAACATCAAATGACACAGTCATGTTGATTACATCATTAAAAAATATTATCAAGGAGGTTTAGCAGCATGTAATTACCAGGGACAAGACTGAAATCATCAGAAATTACGTGGAGCAAACACTCTTCAAAAACCGGAATGACATAATCAACACAATGTTTTGTGTACATACTTCTTCAGGAGTTACAGTAAAGTCAGTTTATAAATGCCACTTACAACAAACGTGCAGAGTATTTCAATTAAGAGCACTTAGCAGACTCTCTGCTTGACAAACTACATCCATCCCTCCTGTGTGGCCTTCTCATCCCCCCTCAAATCTTTTCCTCTCTTCTTTTTCCATCTTTGACTACTGTCTTTCCTCCCTGCCACAACCTGTCCCCTTTGGGCAGCAGTGCACATGGAGTCTAATAGGACGCTCCTTACCTTGGGAATTAGCCTGTAAGACCCCGATGCTGTCATCAAACTGCATAGATTTGATGTTGAGTGATGCCAAGATGCATTCCTTATCCTGCAGTGAGGCATCTTCGATATTGTTCTGATTGGCTGACAGTATTACGCACATGTCGCAGAGGTTGATGTTGACAGCCCTTAAATCTGCCCGACTTAATGGTGTGCCCTTCAGGGTGAGGAGAACAGCAAGAAAGAGCAAGACAGAGAGAGAGAGAGAGAGAGAGAGAGAAAGTAAAACGCAGAGAACAGACAGACATAGGGGAGATAAAAACAAATTTAAGAAGTGAGCGGAGTGGAGCTTTGGGAAATTAGTTAACAAGTATTCTTGTTTTGAGGCGATGACATTCCACTGATCTAACTGGGCATTGGAGAATCAGAGACATGGACTAATCTAAAGGCTAGCTTGTGCTGAGGGCTGTGTTTGGGATTCTCCTCTGATCATCAGTCAAGCCAGGCCTAACAAGCTCTAAGGCAGCAAGCCACGCCATCTGTGATGGGCACTGCAGCTGCAACACACATAAACTCCATTTTGGATATGCGGGATGTGTCACTGCTCTGGATGAGGGGGGTTGACTACGCTCTCATGGAGTGATCATTCAATTGAGTAATGTGTGATCAAATCAAACTGACAATCCCTCTCAGGATTTCAATGTGCATGTAACTCAAATAAATGCCAATGCTTTGTTAGTTGAACAGAGATTCTGGTTTAAATGTGTCTCCTATGGCAGTGAACTGGCACACTCACAGGTAAGATGGAGACCTTGGGGAAGTTGTGTAGAGTCTCCCACTCTCTCCGCAGGTAATCCAGCGAGCCCACAAAAACTATAGGCTTTAGCTCGTGGTAATGGAAGTTGCTGGCTCTTAAAGGCATCACCAAGTTTCGCAGCCCCACTAAAGCGGACGTGACATCCCCAAATATACAGACCACCACATGGCCGCTCAGCACTGTCATGGAGGCTTCACTCCGGGTCTGCAGGGAACAGAGGGGAGGGAGAGAAGAGCAGAGAGAATGGGATGAGGAGGAGTGCAGACAGAGAAGAGAGGAAGAGACACACAGAGACAAACACATATTTACAGAATAGGAGTTAGTGCTATTAACAGAAAACTGGTTAAAGTGCATGACGTAACAAATTCTAGTTGAAACAGTGCTTAAAAGTCTATTATAAACTGTTATAAACCCATACTAAATAGTTTGTTAACCAAGTATTCAGTTGAATTATATATGTAGTCCATCATTTAAGCATTCTACTTACAGGACTATTTATACATAAACAAAAGTTTGGTTAACCACTATTCTGTTTATAAGCAGTTTATTGGATAATCAGAAATAGGAATTTTACAGAACAGAAACAGGAACAAAACATGTGGTTCAAAGGGCAGCTGATTAAATCAGGCTGAGAAATGCAGTTTGTAAGATTTTAGGCACACACAGTGTGCGTGACTAGGGCCCTGTCATAAATCAGAGAGGTATAAATAAACAAAGCTCCTCTATTGTATGAAGTTCATGCTGAAAAAGAACAATGCAATGCCCTGCTTTCAAGATCTGTCGCCTGTCGCACCAGCTTGATGTGCATTTGATTTCAAGTTTGGGTATACGTTAAGTAAACTAAACGCTACTATGATACCAGTTGGTTTGAAACTAAAACTGTATCTTTGTTTATTGGAGACAAAAGGTAAAACTAAGCGCAGCAAGGGACCACTGCTGCAAATAGGCTTGTACTTTTAGCTGGTTGCCTGATCTGGTGGATTAAACATTTCTGCCAATTACCTTAATTATCCTTGTATCTAGTGCATTTTTGGTGAGCTAACTGATGCAGGAAAGTCCTTCAGCCCCCTTAAACTAAGCAACAGGGTCACTGGTGTATTGGGCAGACAAAAGCAACACATATGCTTAAATGTCAACTATATAGGTGGCTGTGCCTTCTATTTTACATTTTATTTGGACAGGGATAACCCTGCCCAAACAAATTATGCACAAACCCAAATGCTTACAAACTGCCTGAGCAAACCCATGCGTGGAGTGTTGAAATGCTGTTCACAGATCCTTAGAGGATATGTTAAAAAAAACACAACAATAAACTCACCTTCAAACAACAGAGAGGCAGTGAGAGAAATTTCAATACATATTAGTATGTGATTGTGTTACTACAATACTGAGGGGAAACTTTTTCTCCTGAGCATACTTACTTTAACTTCTGGGTTTTTTTCATATTCTATTCTATTTTATAGGATTTGCAGTTACACAGTTCTTGCCCCACTCACCAGAATGACTTTTTCGATGTCCTTTGATGGGCACCAGTGAAACATCCCTGTCGAGTCATACCTCTTCACGTTCATGTCCATGCTCTCTATTTGCTCATTCCCAGGAATTAGAAGGGGGTCGTGTCGACTGAGAACACAGAACAATATAGTTATGTTAGACCGTTTTGTGAAATGACTGCAGCCTTGTGGATGAAGTGGTAGCATGAAATAGGCGAAAGACCACCTGGGGTTCTTGAGATCTACACTGTCTATTCAGACAATGTATTAAAAGTACTTCCCATTCTCAAAGTCTTCCCATTCTTCAACTTTCTACTGCACTGTAGGTCCCATGACTACCATATCATTCCTCCATTCCTCCTTGTCCTTGATGTCAAGTCATCAGAAAACTCAAAGACCCTGGTGCTCACAGTGGTGCAGAGAACAGCAAGACTTGAGTGATACTGACTGAATGGCATGACAACACAAGGCCAATTACCAGCTTTTACCCTCTCTTCCAGTTCCTGACGCCATGTGGCGCAAATAGTAAAAGCTCCAACAGGCTCACACTTTAAATATTTCAGGAATTTGCCCAATCACATTTTGCTTTCCCAACTGATGGCCATTAATGTTTCAACAGCATGTCACAACCAAACAGGCTAATCCACAGCAGTGGGCTGCTGAGTTTTATCCAGTGTAACACTGACCATGAAAGGGCTCCTGTCAGTCCTGCTATACCGCCTCTCTTGTTCTTGCACTTATCCTACAAGACGTGCTCTCACAGCAGAAAATTTCATCCAAAAGACTGAGTCAGGACAAAATGCAAAAATTTAGTGCTGTTCCTCAATAAACATTGCTTGTTTAACAGCAATGCAAATGTAATAAACAACAAACAATGAAAGCCTCAGTTAAAAACAGCACTATACAGACTCCAAAACAGAACTGCAGAGAGACAGACATTTGAGTAATATGGGAGAAAACATCTCAAGAATTTGACATACATCTCTCTCAGTATCACTCTCTCTACCCTCTATCAACACTGTCATTCACTGACAAGGCTTTGATGTTGCCTCTTCCTTCAGCCTGCATTTGGGTTGCATACCATCGCAGGAAAAGTAAAAGTAAAAAAAAAAAAAAAGCTGTCAATTAGCCACCCTCTCTCTCCACCTCTCTTCCTCCTCTTCCCTCTATCAGTTAGTGCAGGTGATAATAACACTGACAGCATTTAGTGTTTTTACACTCAGCCTGAATCTTTCATCCAGAGGTGCGTGTTGCGCCAATCAACTCCACAGAGCCCCCGTCACTTCAATCTGCTCAGCTCTGCTCGCCTCCACACAGGGGCTGACTGGCGCATGCAGGCGGGCTGCCGCTCCAGCTCTCTCTGCCAAGACAGCTATCTTTCACAGAGCTGTCAGCGGTGTGACTGGCAGCCTGTCACAGGCTCCACACACCTCCTTCTCTCTCTGCCTTCTCTCTGCCTCGGGTTGAACCTACCACAAGACTCGGTGTGAGCAGACATGACGTCTGAGCCACAGTGCCACGCCCAAGGGATATCAGCTGCGGATGATACTGTGACATCTTCTGCGACTGGATGCGTGTCGTCAGTCATGACCCATCAAAAAGGTTTGTGGGAATGGTGTTGCCACAGAGTTAATGCCAACAATGCTAAGGATAGGTCAGCTAGGATGCAAACTGCGATTAAATGTCACCCTTAGTGTTCACACAAATACACATATTTGAATTTTTAAATTAATTCCTGAAATATTTATTTTTCTACATTTAATTTGTATTTATTATTTGGAAAGTACATCCTTTATTAGAAGTTTCCCCACCAAAAATACATTCACTAAATTCAATACATTTGCAGTATCAGACTGGAAAGCAAATATTTTCCCTGGGTGAGATACAGTATTTTATCAGATGCACTTTTATATAGGACAAATATTTCCCTTACAGCATGTCTCACTCCAGTGTCTCACCCCCTCTCTTTCTTCCTCCCTCCCTCCCTCAGTATATATTTCAAACAGAGTTGAGTTATTCCAGTGTATCACTCTGCAGTCACAAGCTGGGGATGGGCGTGCTCCCCCAATCCCTCTCTGTCAGACTACGAAGGCAGCCTCTTGCTTTGAAAATTTTCCCCATCATGCAAACTGACAAAGGCATGCTTTTCAAAAGCCCACAGCCAATCTGTTGATCATTATTTATTTACAAAGGCCTTCAGGCTGCAAGTCCTGTAAAAACCATACTTGATACGTATGCTCGCTCTCTTGCTAGCTCTCTACTGTGTTTTCCCCCTCCTTGCTTGTAGAATAAAGTATCCCTAAGGCTACCTCAAACAATCACTTTTCATTGTGCATAAAATCCACCTTCTAAAGCACAACTGTTTAATATATAGGGTGTTATATGTTGACGGGGCCAGCTGTGAGGGGGGGGCTGTGGACTGTGATGGGTAATTTGATGTTTTGCTGAGGGCTAAGACTTGGAAAAAAAATCTACACCTATAACAGAGGACCTGTCATTCCAGTACCCAAGAGCCAGCAGAATACAGAAGAACCCCTAAAGCAGAGAAAACTTTGACACCGCTTTGAAGCATTTTCAAAACTGAGTAAATAACTCGCAAGAATTATTATCACTGCGAGATCAAAGCAAAGATGCATATATTACATGGCAAACAGGGACCATCTCCTAAGCAAAAAAGGAAGAGAAGAAAAGGATTTGTGCTTTAAGTTAGGCAAACTAAACAGCCTTTTAAACAAGCAGTTAGCTGGAAATGTGCCAATGTCTAGTTGTTTTTGTAGTTTTTTTTCCCTCCAAGCGAGGGCATCTAAAATGATCCTCTGTTGCAAACTAGACTGAAGGGTATGACTCTGTGTTGGGCTAATGGTTCTGCAAGTGTGAAGGCTTATTAAGTGCTTGTTTTGTGGAGAACTGAGGGGGACGCTGACAAGTATACTGGACAAAATCACATAGGCATGCCAGTGCAGTAGGAGGAACCATGCCTGAGGAAAGCTAGAAGGACCAACATACAAAGAACTCGACTACAATGTAAGTAAAATACACTAGAGTGCAATAATAACCAAAAACAATGTACACAAAGTGAAAACAGAGATGAAGAAGTTAAATAATAGAAATTAAAATTATTTCTCTAATATATTTGTATATATTTGCAGAAATTAAACAGTCTGTGCATATAACGGATTTTTGTTTTTGCTTTTAGGGATTTCAGTTCCAAACAGAAAATATAATTTGGAGTCATTTATTTTTCCACACATTTCAGATACAGGAGTTTCTTCTGCAGTGCAGCTTTAAGGCGTAAATGCTAGCAGTGACAAGTGTGTGTGACAAAAAACTGCACAGCGCTCTCTTAAGGTTTTCCTATTGTAAAGTCATAAAGATGATGGCCATAACACTTACTCTCATTAAGAGTGGGGGCAGCGTAGCTATGAGTGTTCCTGTCCCGTTAGATCTTCCCCACCATGCCTTTATCCTGCCGTCCCAATCTGCATAGCTCGGCCTCCCTGTATTTTCCCCGCTGTCGTGTTGCTAACCCCGCTTCGCAGCCAGAGGAGCACAAAAACCTACCCCTTTTATCTTTCAAAATCAATTAACAACAATTTAATTCTACAGGACAGCATAAAAGGAAGGTAATATTTGAATTCATATTTGATTGTGATGATACATCTCACACATGGCCTTAAGTACCAGAAACAGTACTCACAGGGGTTCCCACAATAGAAGAGTAGCCTGAGGGCAAAGTAACCATGCAGGTCCCTCTGATTGGTTGCTGGTGTCATTAGTGCCAGCATTGTTTAAGGAGCACATGTGGACCAGACCGGAGGAGGTGACAGCTGGGACTTTAAAGCCAGAGGAGTTTTCAAACGGCTCCTCACAGCCGCTTTTCATGACAGAAATATTATTTCAGCTCTGTCATTAACAGCTGACAGCATGCCATCCTAAACAGCCAGAGCCTAACAGGGCACTTCTCCTCTCTCTTTCTCTCACAGAGTTTCTTACCTCCTTCTTCTGCCACCCCTAATTTGCCCCCCCCTCCCATCCATCCAAACTCCCACCATCTCACCATCAGCAGCATCCTCCTCTGAAGTATCTCTCACACACATCCCTCTATCCCTTCCTCCCTCCCTCCCTTCTTCCCTGTATCTGACTTCCTCTCACTCCCCGTTTGAAGGCTGGAAGGAGAATGAAATCAGCGTCTCTTACCTCATCATTTTGGGCGAGCAGTTGGGTGAGTTTCGCATCCCTCCATTGCGCTGCTTTTTTTTGGGCGAGAGAGTTGATGGATGCTCGTCTTCGACTGCAAACACATGCACAGAATGTCAGAATAGAGACAGATGGTTGGGAATGTGTGCTGGACCTGACATGAATAAAAAAAACAATCAATCAATCATTGCAAACCAAAAAACTGAACAGAAGAAAAAGGAAAATTAATAATTCAGTGTCAAACTGAGAAAACAGAAAGCATTAGTAACGGACAATGGTAAATCTGAGAAAGGCCGGAGAAAACCACGGAGAAAAAAACATTTTACGACCTGAAAATGTTACGAAAGGCTTACATCCCAAAACCCCCATATTTTGGCTCTTCTAAGGTGCTCTTTTACAGGGCCTTCAGTAATATACTACTGCATCTGTTCGGTACACCTGCTAAATTGTGCAGGTGGTTGGACCTCTAGCAGTCTGCATCAGAGTGACCATGCTTACCTACACCATTAATTGCCATGTGATGGTACAGACTGTCATTGTCAGTGGGGCACGGGCAAAAGCAATGACAATGAGATAAATATAGGTTATGGAGATGGATCTTGAGAAGGGTGGTTTATTTATATTTTCAATAAAACTATCTCAACCCCACCCCATCATTGCAGTTCTATCTAAAGCGCACAATGGCTCTTCTACAGGTCTACCTCCATGCCAAGAGAGCACTACTCAACACACATCATGAAGGATGGGGCGAAAGCAGCTAGTAAATACACATCCTCCAGTGGGAGAGGGTCAGGGCTTGTCTTAAAAGTTTAAATGAAAGATAAATTATTTATATAAGATTAAATAGTCCATTTTGTGTTTTTAAGATTATTTTCATCAGATTAAAGTTCAGCTTCCTGTCATCTACGCTTTTCTGTGTTGGGAAATAGGCAAAAAAATATTATTTTTCAAACTTTGAGTCCCAGTCAGACAGAGAGGACGAGAAAGAGCAGCCAGTGAGGCCAGGCCCAGCTGTCTGAAGATTTCAGATCTTCACTACTGTCTGTGAGTTTCAAGAGCTTTCAGACAGGCACCCAGATACTCTTATCCACTCTGCACTCTCCCAGCGCTAAATGCCAAGTGCACCGTCACTTCAAACCCATATTAGTCCTTTGGTTAGAAATCAATAACACAGCATGATATTAGTTCAAATCAATGTGCACGCTGCAAGCTGTGACTATTCCAAGCATGTGGAAATTCAGCACCCATCTTAGGCTGTCACCTAATTCCGCTAATAAAAGATAAGAAATATGACTTTGCCTTCTAATAAAATGTCATTCTCTGACATTTCCTTTATGCAACTGGGCATTTGGAATAGCTAATATCACAAGCACTTTCCACTTTACAAATAATTCTCTCTCTAATGTACTTTTGAAAATACCACATCAGAAAATATGCATTCCTTGCCATATTGTTTGACAGGCTCCTCCTGGTTTAAACTTAATTTGTTAACAGTAAAAGCATTACACTTCTCACTTACACCCACAACAGTAAAATTAAATGCTTTCCAGCCGCTGGGTAATAAAGGCTTTCACAGTAAATGATTCAAATTTCTATTCCAGCTCCCAAAGGTCAGTATCCTCAGAGCTCACAACTCCTGCAACATTTCTGAAAATAAATACTGATAGGCGACTCTTTTGTGTCAATTCTAAATTCACGTTTTGCATTCCTCAGTTTGGAAGTCCCCCCCCCCC
>LKNJ01001380.1:0-63742 GCA_002120245.1 Maccullochella peelii | reverse complement strand
CTCCCCCAATGTAGACAGTAGCAGCCACTGCACTAGCAAGCAAATCTGTGCAAAGCAGCAGGAGCAACAACAGCAGCAGCTCCAGCAGAGTAAACCGTCATGCAGCAAACAAGACAAAATGAAGGGATGGGACAGGCGGGGTTACTGGCTGATGCATCCCGCTAAGGGGGCAACCTACAGTGCCTACTGTGACTGAGCAGCATGGCATTACTGGGGTGGTAGCGGTATTTCACCGGCAGACTGCGGGCCCGGTTCAGTCGACTCTCAGCCAGGGATCTGCCCATCGCATCTCCTGGACCTGAGATACTGAGGTGCAGATTCGAGGGGTCAGGCCCAGGCCCCATCAGCCCCATGGGGAGCAGACTTCCTTTACGGTTATTAACGAGGGGGATGTTGATTGTGCCCGGGTTGACTAGGGGGTCCTGGTTGTGGTGCAGGGTGTTGGGAAGGAACGTATTTGAGGTGATGGAGGTGGAGGTGCAGCCGGTGGTTTTAACCAATCGGTTTTGAAAAGAAGGTCTAACTTCATCCATTACTGTCAAACAATGGAGAATAAAAAGTGTGAGAAAGCCTGTATTAATGCTCATGAATTAGTTAGTGATTTAACTATAGTGTTACTGTAGAACATTAACTAGTGTTATTTTTTGCCATATTTGTTTTAAATTATACAATTGTTTTATCAGAGATAAATCTCTTTAAAAAAAAAATCAGCATTATACTGTAGGATGTTATAAAGCCAATAGGTAAATAGGAAGGAGATCCACTAACCTGAAATAAATATGTGATAATTCATTAACTATATAAGGATCAAACGCTTGTTATTGTGAAAAAGATTGAACATTTTTTCATTTCAGTTTTGATTAAGTCATTTCTGAAAACCAAAAATCCATGCCATAAAAGCAGGAATCATTTATAATTTTTCTAAAACTGGTGTTGAAACTTCATTTTTATTCAACATCTTTTATTTGGTACACGCTCCAACTGAAACGTTCACAGCAACATTTACTTTCCATTTGTGACAAACATTAATTAATAAGAAGTCTCTGAGTTTTATTTCTTTGTTGCGCTACACTTTCCGGTAGAACAAAGCGGAGACACGGCTTGGCTAAAGCCAGTCAAATCCAATCAGATACTGTGTCACGTCAAGCAGAATGTGCAGCATGGAACGTTAATTTCAGCACATATAAAACTATAACTAATCATTTATAATATTAGTAATTCAAAAACTTTTATCATAACATTGAAATGATTCATTTTGGATTATGTATAGAAATGTGGTTTGCAGTCATTATATTCTCAAACAGAACATTTACATGCTGGTTTTTACTCACTGTAGCTTTGAGAGTAATCACAGTATGAACCTGCTGTGTCTTATATGAGATTAAATACTCTGTGCATGTAGAAATGCATGTACACCTGATGTTCACCCAGCCGTCTCACCACACACACACACACACACACACACACACACACACACACTATGGGGCTGAGGCTGCAGAGTCAACCCGTATGTTTGTATGCATTGAAGGGGTTGTAAAGATGAATAGGAGAGGCGGAGTCCTTTTCCTCTCTTTGGTAGAAGGGTGGTTGGTTGGTTGTTTGGAGGAGAGAGCATGCTTGGGTGGCCCCGGGCGATAAACAGACGTTTATCCCGGCCGTCAGCTGCCTCCTTGATTTACAGGGCGCCACCGATAGCTCCTGGATTCATCTGGCCCTTGTCAAACACGTGCAGCGTTAGAGAGCGTTCACCCACCCTGGCAGGTCCACTGTGCATCCTGAACAACCCAGACGGCAACTGTCCCTTCCTGAAATGCTAATCACATGACGATACTGTCCTGCATGCAAGCCTTATCAGATCGCCGTGACCCAACGTAAACTGGATGATGAGGCAGAGGAATAACAACTAAAAATGTTTACTTTTGTATGTGAGCTAAGCTGGCTTTGCCTCTACAGGGTTTGCTGCATGAGCAAGCCTTGTTCTTCATCTGCATTGCAACTGCATGAAAAAAGCTTTTTTTATGCCATGCATTGTTGTTTTGCAACTATTAAATATAAGAATAAAACTGATATTATGACTGCTGAAATTCCTTGTAGTTCTGCTAAGAGGCAGCCACTATTTCAAAGAGGAAACAAAACAATGTCTTCAATATCCATATACTTAATAAGAACAAATCAATTAAATAAAAATATACATATAAAATGTTAGAGGTGACAAATAGCATTTCAAAACTAAAATTTATTCTTAACCAGTAGAGTAAAAAGTAATGCATTTAACAATTATTTACCAAAGATTTACCTAAATTGCAATCAGCTTTGAATCGAACGCCAGCCTCTTTTTGACTTCCACTGTTCCCTGGTGTTGTAGCGCCATCTGCTGCTACAGGCAGCACAATACAAAAAGAATATTTCATGGAACTACATGGTATTATCAAACACAAAATAATAAATTTTCACTTGCTATTAATACCAGAAACTCATTAATTTAATTTCCTGTCAACATATGTTTTAATTATTAAATGATAGGTAAGTTAGCTGAGTTGAACATTGACTTTAACACTGGTTAAACTGTAAGTTTACTTTGTCTCTGCATAAGACACAAGACAACATCAGTATATACTAAAGGAATAAGGGACAAGGAAGCAAATACTAAAGCAAAGCATCAGTACTAATTATGTTACATGACATAGTGAGGGGTCTACAGTCTAAACACAGAGCTGGAGCAGAATGGAGAAGGACAGAGAAACACACTTACGTGATCTGACATATCCATTATACTTATATTTGGCTGAGGAGAATGCAAAGACAAGTGGCAGGTCACACAGAGGGAGAAATGATGTAATGAAACAGGCACATTAGGAAATAGAGACATCAACATAAGAGCAGTGGATGGAAATGAGATCAAATGTAACTATGATGAAGTACTATCAGTGAAAGGCATGAGGGCATAAACCAAAAATAAAAGGTATAAATAATTAAATAATGGAAAAACCTAATGGTGGTAATGATTAAAGTATGGCATGATGGCACAAAAAGGACAGACAGGTGAATGAAATGAACTGTCCATTCTTAGAGTGAGCCATGCTTTCAGGAAAGTGTACTAAACCTGTAATGAGATGTAATGACAGTCTAAAAGAGCTAAATTTGAGGTTACACAGTTTCAGTGATAGATTAAACAACGTAATGTTTCTCATTCAATGCTTTGACTTTTTACATTTAGATTGTGATGAACATTGTGAGGTATGTAGACAGAACAAGTAAAGCCACCATGGGAAACAAAGACAACATGTACTTGAGTGCATGTAGGTGTCCAAAACAGACAGCAGACACTCGCTACTCAACACAGCTGCGCTAACAGAGCACAAACGTAAAGAGACTTGATCTTTACATGCAGTCTAGATCTCTTGCACAAATGGAAATTTAAAAAACGGGAATTTTTCAAACATAGGTTCAATACTACACTTTTAAATCTCTTGGGTTGTTCATTAGAAAGGATCAACCAAGGTCTCCACCTATGCCAGTAATATTAATTATCTGGGAATTACAATGTATGACCTTGACTGAGGTGGTACTGAAGACTGGTACCGATAGAAGTACTGGTACAGTGGGCACTTGAACTGAGCTCTGAGCTGCTGACACTCCCCACTCTTTCCCAGAGTCTCTTCCAGCAGTAAAGGTCACAGTGAGAGCCCAGGGCTGGCCTATGACACAGATCCTCAAACAGGGACCCACAGTGGCCCTGGCATCTGTCTCTAGCAATCTGCCCGCACCGCAGAGGCAGCAGACTAACTGGCTAGCATCTGGGGCGTAGCGAGGCGGCATAGGACAGAGGGTAGGAGGGGGGGGGACCAAGCCTGCCTGGTGGACAGCAGCTGTCAGGGCAAGTTTGGTGACGGACCAGCAGGGCTGGGAAAATGAAAATGCAAACATAATTTACGTGTCAGGATAGATATGGTCCCCAGCAATGAGATGCAGTTGCACACACATGCACAGACACAGATATAAGTGCATGTTGTCACACACACACAAGATACGCACATGCACACACACACACACACAGCCCAGAAGGCCACAGACTAGCCGAAAGCATCTCCCGAGCCCTGGGTCCCCAAGCCTTGTCCATAGCCCAGCTTTATAGAAGCTTCAACCTCTCTATTATATAAAAGTTGTCATGTCTGAAGCTTTTCTCACTGAAGGAAGCAGGCCGACTGTGACGATGGTCAGGCCACAAAGAAAGACCATATGTAACTAATATACAAAAATAAACCTCTGAATCAGCTGAACTACTCAGAATAACTCCTGAGGTAATATTTTAAAACTTTGTTGAAGACAAGAATCAGTATATATAAGAACACACACACACCATATTTTGCACCCATACACTATCTACATATATAATTTATTTTCAACTAGTAGAAACTGCTCGCCTTTGCTCTCTTCTGTCCAGTTTTTCCACGTTTTTATCTGCAAAAGTTTCCTCTCTAATTCAAGCTTATGTCTCTCATCTTATTTTCTCTCCAGTAATTAATTGCCTGACCAAACGGCAGAGTTTCTATATGTATGATCCTTAGTAACACAAGACTGCATTCATTTAGTTAGTTAATTTGTCTAGAGATTGCTCTATGTGCACAAGGGTTTATATATTTCCCCGAACATCACATTACTCACTAAAACCCTTGAATGAGTGCAAAATAAAAATGGCTATTTATGGAATATTGTATCTATACAATACTATATATAAGTCCATAAAGCAACACCGAGGTTCATGTTTACATCACCATTAATGAGGTGTCTGTGTCACTCTGTGTATTTGTGTGGTCTGAATGTGACTTGCATCAGAACACAGGGTGCATTAAATGAAAGAGTGCTATCCAAGGAATCAATTATCCAAGTACTTGGCCTTGAAAAATCTGGTTCAGATGTACAAGAGCATGAAGTCATCACGGATAAAGATGTCTTATCCTCTCAGTCTGGTGGAAAAAAAAGAGGGGAAATGAGGAGAGGAAATCCCTGACTAACAATCCCTGACTGACAAAGCCCAATGCACTCTTTCACTAAACTCACTTTGTTCAGATGAAGTCAGAGTTAGAAACGGAAAGAAATCTAAGACAGAGGAGGCTTTCCTGAAATCCTACAGGGGGTTGAGGGAGAAGTGAGATCAGTAACCATGTAATGGCCAGTAATTGGTACCGAGGGATATCAGCGCAGGCCGAACTACAAGAGGCCAAGCCAAACTCATCATGGCATGTTTGACACTAATCTAGGCTGAGTCGGCAGACGGTGGGAGAATGTTGAGAAGGAAATCAGATCTGTATGTCTGAACCCAAGGCTTTGATAGCTAGTCCTACTGCTGCCATGTCTAATTGACAGACAATTTAGTATTTCCCATCTACTCAAAAGGAAAATTGAAGGGAGCGGGATCTTCCAGGAGCTTTTGTCCTCCTACCTTTTCTTTATCAAGCCAACATCACTATTTTGTAGCTCTCATTTTGTGTTTTTTTTCTGCTCTCCTCTTCTATCCTTTTTCTAGCTATCTATTTTCTTGTCCTCTTTCCTGCCATACAAAACCTCTCTTCCCCATTTCATTTTTCTTCTCCTTCCTCCCAATTCTCCTCCCTTCTCCCATTATATGTGTTGTAGACTGTTAAAGACTGCAGTAGAGATATACTACTTGAGACATTAACAAACAATTGTAATCGGAGGCTGAGCAGGACACAAAATGTACCATTTGAGACTTTCTGTCCCACAAAAAAAAGTGTTAATTGTGGGCAAATTTGTATGTGTTCTTCTTCAATAATTGCCTTAAAAAGTAAAAGGGCATTTCAGTTGCTTGAGATATTAATAGTTATGTTCCTGAACTAGTGTCACCAATAAAAGCATGTTTTAGCCTAATATCTGCTCTTCATTTATCAGGCTTGGCAAGACTGAAACAATCTTCAAAACACAATTTCAAATGTGACTTTCTCTTATCTTCAGCATTAAAGTGAAACAACTTTGCTCAGTTGCTCAGCAAGGTTAAGTCAAAGGAAATAAAAAAAGTAAAACAAAGGCAAAGCTGCTTTAACTGAAAAATGTACAAACTGATAACAGTGTTTGTAAGGGCTTTCAAAGTAAATTAGTATAAGAGTAGTATAGGACATAATTTAACAAACATTATCGTTAAATTGCAGCATAAAACCTTGAGAATAAAATAATACGTTCCATTTTTGTATATACAGACATCTTACCTTAAACAGTTCAAAACACATGAAATCCAATATTGATATTATCACACAACTGCATGAGTGATGCAGCATGCGGTAGCCACATGTCTAACACCTACAGTACTGTACAGCAGCACCACAGAGCCACAGCACCACTTACCCACCACACATATTACACCCATGAAATAAAACGACTGATGTCAAATGAAAATGCTAAATGACTAAAGAAAATACTGACAAAAGTATAAATAAAAGAAAATGAGGAGATTAACTGTTAAACGATAGATAGATAGATAGATAGATAGATAGATAGATAGATAGATAGATAGATAGATAGATAGACAAAAGCAATATATTGCTGAGTGAATTGTTCATAAACAAAAATAAATTCACGTTCACCACAGCTACACAAACTATGGAGTCACAGTAAACAGATCACACCACTTAGATGACAATACAGACACTTACACGTACAGTACCTGCATGGTACAATACACGGCGCACACACCACAGACATGTAACAGCATGTGTTGGGCGGTGTAACTTACAGGCACGTAAAGTGGTTGCGCAATCATGAACAGAGACAGAGGAAAGTGGGTAGGCCCTCTGAAGGGTGTCCATGTTACTATGTACACTGCCTGACATGCAAGAGCAGTCTTGCTCTGAACGGCCGCAATCAAAACAACATGCCAGTTTCATTCGTTTGTAGACGGACATCTTGGCTACAGTCATGTTTTGGGATGAGAGGAGAGGAAAAGCAGCAGGTTAATGGCAAAAGGAGAAATATTCATCCAGGGGAAGTCGGAAGGTAACTTCATCAGAAAGTGCAAGCCTTAGCCACCTGCTCCCACAGACTTGAGCCCCAGATTAAATCAACACACCCTCAGCAACGAGATTTATTTAAAAATCCAATTAGTTTTACCTCAGCAAGCCACCCAATGAATTACTTTTTTAAATTTCTTGTCTGAGAAAGCATAAGTCAAATTTGGACACATTACAGTATAACAATATTAATAATAGTCATTAATAATATAATAATCATATGCCAGCGCATTATTTCTAATCTCGAGAGGTCAAGCTGTGTGCTAAGGCTGTAACAGGTCAAAAGGCAAAAACTATAACAGTGGGAAAGAGGGGTGAGGAGAAAGGGGAGAGGGAGGGAGGCATTCAGGAAAGAGAGGCATGAGCAATGTCTTCAGCAGCAAACCTCATACAATGTTTCATACATCTGTACATCCTCTATCCATTTGGCTAAAGGAGTGGATCACGTACCTGTATCCCATCATGCAGCTGTAGCAGCTCTGTCCAAGGCATCACACTATTCTACTGGCTAGACCGGCCAATTCATGCTACTGTATATTCAAACCTACAGTTTCACTGCTCTACTCCCCAAGGGAAGCTTCGCTCTAATGTGCATGTGTGCATACACGGTGTGTCTAAGGGTGTACATGTGTATAGTTATTCTGTGAGACTATGTAACTTCTGAAAGAGGAAATAAAATTCTTCCTCTTACAAATAAAAATTTGAATGTATAAGTAATAAAATGCACCATTGCTCTGTTCATCACACTCAGGGGTTTTAATAATGCAGCCTTAAGTGGCCTGGTATGACCAGTAGCTTATGGTGGCTAACAGCAAAAGTAAGCAAAAAAATAGATAGTGCTGTGTAATGGACATTACGCTAACTTGATTATACTTTTCTCTACTTGTGCAACTGTTTCCATCATCCTGTAGTTGTCAGTTGTTTAATACATCTAAATATAAGGTGTTCATACTGTTTGTATCAGGAACAGTTTTAATTTTGATTGGTTACGAAGCAGAAACCATGTTGATTTTTAATCTTTAGCTCATATTGTCCATATGCCTCAAATTTATGAGGTGAAAAATACTGACTGGGCCATTACATATACTTATATCTTTTTCAATTGTCTCCACACAATAAAATCAGGAGATAAAACATGACAATAAATAGGGTAATTGAGAGTCTCTCTTTTGGCATTTCCAAATTCACTCTCATTGGACAAAATTAAGGGGAAATTTCATTTCACCATTACATTTCAGCCTTAGATTTAAACCAGGGAAGTGCTATAATTTTGTTTGTTTGTTTGTCAAATCTCACATGTAATGTCTAAAACACTAGGAGCTCAAGGATTGCAGGTCACTATGAAATTTGTTTCTGTATATTTACAGGGATCAACACCAATCCCATAATGACTCTTGTACCAACGTATTTCATTGATGTTTCTTTTCAATTATTGAACTTTTAAAGAATTGGCAATTTGGAGACTAGGTGCTCATGTTATGGGGAGACTGGATGTGAAAGTAGTATTACACAACAATACACTCCTTAACTACTAGTCAGCCTGCAGCCAAATTACTGTAAGCAAGCAGTTTCGGTCTATGTGGTGTATGCGTGTGGCTGTGTATGTGAAGCTCTGAACCCCAAGGGAAGCGGGAGTGAAAGTCTCTAGAGTAGCAAATCGAGATTGCTGTGACTCTGGGCAGAAACAGTCCCTGGTCCCCGTTTCCCTCATTGCCAAGGTGCAAACAGACAGCAGACTAATATTGTCTGGCACCTTTACACAGACACTTTCAGCATCTTTGACTCTGAGTCACAACGGAAAATAAGATCTTGCATGATGTAATATGTTTCCGCTTCTGGCCAAAGAAGAAGGGGAAACGCAGATCAAACCCTGGGGATGAAGGCATCAGGGACTGTATCCTGCGGCATGCACATGTGCCTTATGAGCATGCAGAAAATGTAGTTTAGGTCTCAGCAACAAGGGGAGGTACAGAGATAACAGCATTGTTCACAGCATTAAAACAGTTTTGTGGGCTTGGCAAACAAGTGCAGCGAGGCTATCAATTCATGCTGAAATTTCTTTACTTCAGAGTTTTCGCCTGGGCATGTGGACCACAGTATATGTATATTACGATGTAGATTATTGACACATGGAAGGGGAGTAATGGAAAACACAAGACACACACACACACACACACACACACATACTGACAATGTCTCTGACTTCTGACTTCACAAATACCCAGATTCTGGGCTACAATTATAAGGTGTCCATTTCAGGGCATTCCTGATTGAAGATTCAACATGACGGCTGCCCTGATAAACTGTCTGCATGGGTTTGATCAGTCACCATCTCCTATAATGCACCAAGGCTCTACTACTCAAACAGAAGCTATCAGGGCACTATGTTGAATACGAAGGATGTCCCGAAGAAGGCACCATTCTGATATATCCCCATAAAGCTTCCTTTTTCAGCAAGAGTGCATGGAAAATACTGATACTGTTACAGTAGCTCAAGAGTTGAACCTTGAACAACAACAAACAAAGTGCACAGTAGTTTAGACTTTGTGCACACAGACGTCACCAAACCCCAACTACACCATATCATGTAAACATGAAACACTAAGGGATACAAAATTATGAAACAACCTCAGGATGATGAATTTGTCAAACTGAAGGATTCAGTTTTTTGATCAAATTTATTATCCCAACTGTCAGAAGCACACAGATTTGGTCCTTGCATTTTTGCTGAACAGGTTTCAGGGGATTTGAGTTTCCTCTACAGACATCACCATTTGAATATTGTATTGTTGGACATGACTCTGGCACGTCACCACCATCTAGTGGCAATCTAATGCTATGACACTGTGTATTACTAGTGGACTTTTCATCCAGGGAAGAGAGTAAAATAAATAAATAAATAAAAAGGGCCCAATGACTGACCAGATTTGAAAGATTGGTATAGTGACATTTCAATTCTGAGAGTAACTGATGGTCTCTGAAACCTCAGCCCGAGCAGGGCGAGGACCCAGAGTTTAAAAAAAAGGGCTGAGATCACAGAGAAGTGGGGCAGAGGGGAGACCAGATTGTTTTGATTGTGTTTTGGCAACCTAGCTCGTTAGGACTTCCCACAAGGACATTTTCTGCTCTCTGAAAGTACAGCCACACACAAAACTTCCTTTGACAGAAAGCAGATCAATTTAAATCTCAGCGGTTCTTGTTAATTTTCTTCCCCTTGTGTTAGCTCTTCAAAATCTATGATTACTGTATGACATCTCAGATTTTTATTACGTTCCTTCTGTACTTTCTTGGAGCATGACACTATAAGGAGGTTAATCATGGGCAATGACATAAGACTTGCGGCAGATTGGCTTCCAAATGCCAAATATGAGTTTGGTCTGAAGATCAAATAGTGAGGAAAAACTGCAGAGCTCATTGGCCACATCCGATTAAGTCACACTCTGTTGAATTGTCATTTCCAACTAGTAAAAGAATCAGCTGACGGGGCCGATGATGAGGAGGCCTGATGCTGGTGTGAGTTTGATTTCTGCTGTTTTGGTTTTGGTCTGAGCACAGTGTAGAAATGAGAGGCGAGGAGAGGGATGCAGAAGCTACACTGGTACATGCAACATAGATACAGTACTACTATTTGCTGAGGAGGAAAAAAAACACTTGCACTGCACTCTGGGTAATAGTACACCCATTTTCCTTTTACTCACAATAAATCACTACCAGTGAGTAGTTAAAATAAAGTGGCGTTTTCCAATGGCAGCAGGGAAGGAAATACATGAAAAGTGTGTCACTGGCCATAAAGAAACATGGGAAAAACAACAGAAGAGAACAAAACATGATAGAACAGGACATACTGTAGGACAGACTTCCATTGCAGTAATAGAACTGTCATCTTTCTAAATGCAACTCTCTTGTTGGCAACTACTGTAATAAGATAAAACATAACACTATGTCCATCACTGGAGTCTGAGACATTAAAATATTAAGAAAGCAAACAGAAATAGACAGTTTATCTAAATGAAACTAGAGTGTGAGCTGGGAGGGCAAAAGATTGTCTGAATAATTGAAATGACACAGACAAAAGAAAGTGGGTATCTATTTTAAAACCAGGCTTTGTCTGCTTACTGTAATTGTCTGTGGCCTTTTGTGGAAATATGGGATATTCACCTGAATTATTTATCCAGTGGCTAACATGTCCTGACAAGTGACTACTCTACATAGGTCAGGTTATATTCATGTGCTGTTCCTGCCTTAATGGTAATGTTATGTCTGCATAAAAAAGGGCAAAAAATATCTATTTGACAGGGGCATTTGTGTATTGTGAAAAGTCTTAAATTTAACAATGAACACGTTGTGTCTATGACTATTCATAACGTGTGTGTGACCTTGAAACCCTTCAGAGGGGTGACTGAGCTCAATACTCTCATCAGAGCATTTACATATTCAGAGAATGTAATACAGTTGGCCATATCCACTAATATTTTAAATATTACAGAAAAAAGCTAATAATCTCATGCAGAAAAACTACAAATGGTACAAATCTCAGTATTCTGGCTTACACTGCATATGTATGATTTGGGTTTTTCATGCAGGAGTGGGATAAGGAAATACTGTATATGCATTATTGTAAATAATGTGTTTTAAGTCTTCCAAATATCTATGCGATAGCATAACTCATCTAGACGTCTTTTATGTCTGTACAGTTGTCAACTAATAAAATTTCACTCCTATCCACTGTTCCTTTCCCACTAATTTTTATTCCTGTTAATTTCATTAGCTACTATACGTTCTCAGTTTGCATAAATAAAGTTGTGATTCAATGGCTAAACCAAAAAGAAAACACACTCAAAGATGACAACACCTACATTTTGACTAGGAAAAAAAACAAATCAGATATTGACTGATGATCATACCATAATGGATGTTATGGAACTTCAAATGGGACCCATAATAAACACTTTCCTAAGGGTATAATGGTGTGACAACATATATTTACCTTTAAAAACACAGTACCACAGTACAGAAGAGCAATGCCACAATGAGAGGTATAATATTAGTTTACAAACTAGTAAAATCTTAAGTATAATGAGACAGGCAGACCCACAGGTAGGTTTTGGAGTGAGAGGAAGGGAAGGAGGGGTATCAATGGGGCGGAATAAAATAATAAATTAATTTAAAAAAGGCGCAGCTACTCACATCGCTTGCAGCCACACTTCTTGATCCGCTTAGGGTCTGTGATGTCATCATGACAAGCTTTGCAGTAGAAAAATGCTCTAAAAGTGACACAGTAAAAATGTTTAGCAATTAAAATAATCAAACTGTCCATTTTACATAATTGGAGATCAGCTGTTTTTCAGGATGGAAGGATTACCTCTTTACTTCTTTGGCATCACTGGCGATAAAGAATCCCAGTGTTCCCTCCTGCATCTTGACATGGTTGCCTGGGTTGATGAGGATGCTGGGTAATCAGAGAAATAGACACATCTTGCTCATTAACTTCTGGACAACACTCAGCTCATGCACACAACATGCTAATCAAGAGGAATGGTACACACACTTGTTGAAGCCATTAATCGGACCTGCACTGCGCTTATCTGGATTGGGTTTTTTTGTTGTTTTTTTTGCATCATTCTCAACACATCATCCCTGCTTTAGAGAGCCCTGTTGTGTTGTGACCTAGGTGTTATCATAAACACACTTGATCCTCTGATTTTGGGCAATTTTCTGATGTGATACTCATATGGATGGACAGAAGGTACAACAGTATGATTGCACATTGAATTTTAATTCTTTTCTTTAAAGAATGGTATTGGTTTGCCCCAGGGGTGAGGAGGGGGACAGAGAGGTACGAGTAAAGGGACAAGGGCAGAAAGAATTAAAATTATGGCCATGAAGTGGTTTTAGTCTCAGCACTCAGATACAGTCATCTAGTCAAAACAAATGTTATGATGGCCACTGAGACATGGCTGTAATACAGAGAATGTACAGTAAGTGTTGTTATTTTGGTTAGTATTTGACAGTGGGATGCAAGGGAATGAACAGCTCTTTTTCTTGTCGATACTAGGCTGATTCTCTATTATAGTCTATAAGATTGCTCTAGGAAAAATAAAATTGATGGAGTAAAGTCCAAAGTTGGATTAAGCCCTCTAAAAATCAGAAGTGACTCTGCTCCGCTGAATTATAGTGTGAAAATAATTACAATGCATGTCCATCTAGGTCAATATTGACTTAAAATGTTCTAATATATTTAAAATATTTATATTTAAAGACACAACTATAATACAAATGTATTACAGCGTGTTGAACAACAGCTGCACTAAAAATAAATATGACAGGATATATTAGTCAAACCATTTTTATTATGAGTGGGACTCAATGTAATACCCTATAAGCACTTTAAGCGACTGGCTGTATCATTCCCCATTAATTAGACTGAGACAAAGACCAGACACCAGACACACTTACTGTATGCTCACACACACGCACACACACCCTGGTCATTAATGGTTACCTGTGGGCAACAATCATCAATGATGTGAGTGCGAACTAAGAAATCAAAACACTGAACCCACAAACCTTTAAGGGTCACACTCCTTCAAAAAAAAAAAAAAGAGCCCAGATGAAAGGTGATGAACTTTTGATTCTTCTTTTCTCATTTACTCTATTTTAAACTAAAACTGCTGTCAATTTGTGACAATAACACTTATCATATGGCTCACAAAACTACTGTCAGTGTTGGGGCAATGTCATTCTTACCAACTTGATTCAAATCTTTGTATTTTAAATAAATATTTTGTGACATTTTACAAATAAATTTTGAAAGAGTATGCTATCTGTGTGGACTGTAAAAGTGAAGTAGTACATCTAAGAAAACTATCTTACTACATCTTTCCTCTAGGCTCTGGAAAAGGCTACATTGGAGAAAATAAACAAAAATATTAAGGGAGCAATTGAATCTATACACATATCGGGCTGTGATCAAATTGCACTAGTCATGCAGATCAGATTGTTCTTTCCAGTAAAATAGCATCTAACATTCACTCAGATTGAATGGCCCCCATAGAAGTAAACAGGCATTACACCTGGCATGCTCTTTAGTGAAAATAAATGAAAGAAACGGATAAAATCAAGACAGTTCCACAAACATTGCTGCCCAAATCTGAGATTTTACAGGTGTATCTGTCCAAGACATTTTTCTTCGGTCGGGTGCAAACTGGTGAATAGAAGCTTAAAAAGCATCAAAACCTCATATTGTGAGCAACAAGGCAAGCATCAAACACCTTATGTGATAGTGTCATAGCATGCAGTTACTAAACAGCATGAAGAGAACAATAATCAAACAGAAAGGCATAGCCACTGCAGTACAGATATAGGGACAGGTACGTAGATGCAGACGGTTGCAGTAACTTCTGTGCAGTTGGATTGTTTCTCAAACACCAAACTGACAGGAAGTGACCTCACTTAAGAACATCTACTCGAGAGACGCACGGGCATGACTGTACACAGTGGCTGAGACAGACACACACACACATTCACACACAAACTCTACCTCTCCAGGTAATCCCACACATACGCAGACGCACATACATGCACAGATGGATATACATTTAGCACTGAGGACATGAGAAGGTGATGGAATGCAAAAGTGAAATGTGGGGCACTTGTGAACATTGTAGCCTATGGTTATTAAATTTCAGTTTGGATAAACTTAATGCTATCCAAATTCAACAGCCCCATGACTTTCCTAGTGTGTGAAATGATGAAGAGAAAACAAAGATTGGTGAGGTCCTGCTAATGTATTAAAACCATGAAGAAAAAGACATGCTATTATATCAGCCACTGCCCACAGCAATGGCAGATAATCAGTCAATTTATTTCAAGATTAAATCCAAAATGTAGAACAACAGATTATCAGTGCTTATCAACACCACATCTGAGGTCTAAGATATGTGTATACAAACTCCCAACTTATTCTGAGTCAAAGAACCATGAAGTACTGTTCTGGCAATGATGTAAAAACACCATGAGTGGAATAATCAGCTTGGCAAAGCTCAGTACATACAGTAGGGTAACAACTGAGCAACACTGAAACAGAACTGAAAGTGAGAGAAATGAACTAAGCAAAGGACTGCTAAAGGACAAAACTGAAAAAATATCAAATAAGAGGTAGATATGGAGAGGGTGAGCGTTTGGCCTTGGTACACCGACAACAGCAAAGACAAAGAAACAGCACTTCTACAAACATGTCCAATTTATCTATCCTCTCTCTGCCTGCAAAGAAGTTAGTGCATTAGGCACAATGGACACCATAAAAAGAGTTAGAAAAAGAGGCCTGTGAGATAGAGTTTGGAAAAATATCCTTGGGGAAACTCCCAAAGTCAGAAGCTTTAAAGTGGTGGAGATAGGGTGGAACTTTGGAAGTAAGATAAGGTAGAGGGCATACCGCTTTCGGATTCTGCAAACAACAAGAAAAAATCTCAAATCAAACAGTTATCATGAACATAAAAGAAGAGGAGAATATGATTGTTACTAATGTTTCTCTGCCTATTTAGTAGGTACGCCTTATATGTGGCAGCATGTGGCACAACTCTGCACAGACACACAATTCAGTCGTTTCATGCTTGTCCAATGGTGAGGTCCTTGCACCTAAAAATGATTGGTTACTAAAAAAAATTCAGTTTGATTTTAAAGGTGCCCTTATCTTTTGATAAGGGCATGATTAAATCAAATGGCACTGAAAACTGTGGCAGTGTATTTTCTAGAAAAGAGCTGTAGGTATAAGGAAAATTATACCGTTGTGTGGCGTCATCAAAATCATTATAAAAAAAGTAATAAAGTGTGCTCAAAAAAGTATTTTCAATAACTTAACTAGCTTGAAAGAATTAAGACCACAGGCAAAAAATAGCACAGTGGGATAAATTCTGGAGAATGATCAAATATGTACACTAGAAATTTCATCATGTCAAAAAAAATGAATGAATTAATTTTGGTTTTAGCTTTTAATGTCAAAATGACCATACTTTGCCATGAAACCTTGCCAGTACACAAAAACATTTGACACAGGTAAATGGGGAAGGGTGGGTGGGATTTGGCAATTGAAATTACAGAAAAATAATGCTTCCATGTTGTTATTGGTGATAAGACTGACACTGATGTAGAGTTAGTGGTTATCATACAGACTGAACAGGGACACAGTAGAATCAAGTTAAGGAAACACATGACATGAAATACATATGTGCAGCAAATTGGTTGTTTAGGTGTGAAAGTATCTCTGAACTGACAGAACAATATAATTGAAATAAGACAAAAAAAATGGCAGTAAATATGATGTTGTTCCAGTGCAGTTACTTAATACTTGTCTGAAACCAAATTTAGATTTTAGCTGGACTTTTCACATTTCTCCCTGCATACCTGCGAGGTTTGGTAAAAGTATCAGACTTGTGGCTATGTAGTTACCCCCACCAAGGACATACAGTCAGTATTTCAGTCCCAGTGATTTGTTTGCCAAATAGCAGGATATCTCAAAAAGATGTTATTAGAATTCAGTCAAATTTTGTGGAAAGTTAAGTCATGAGGCCAAATTTCTTAAGTTGGTGCCATAGAATTGAAAAAAAAAAATTCTGCTCATTGAGCTACTGCTCTTTAATGAAGAGTCCTGGCACATTAAAATGAGGGATAAACATTGTAAATATTTTCTATTATTAAAAAAAAAATCAAGAGGACTGTGCAGCCTTGGCAGAGGTATGTTTTCTGAGAGCTTTCTAGTTGTGTTATTGTGTGTACTGATGCTTAGTGTCATTAAATAAGGTAGTGTGCATTCGCTGTTTTAGAAACAAATTGAACCTAGTAAGCATACGCTTGAAAAGGTAACTCATATTGGCATGCTATCATTCAAATGTCATTCACCAACTCAATGTCATCAAATGTAATATAAATATGAACTGTGATTAAAGCTGCAAAGAGGATTTGGGGAAAAAATATGACATTTTATTAGAAAGTCCACTTGAAGCCAGTCACACAGTAGTTCACTTTTACCACATTTGTACCTGCTGTTAGTACGGATGTTAGGATCTGATATACAAACCTGCTCTCTCTCTGCTCAGACTTGTATTCGATGGCAATAAGTAGCAGCTTCAGCTTCACGTAACACAGCCTGCAAAAACATGTGCACTGATTAGAGGAGTGCAGTATATAAACAGATGACTGACATGTTCAAACACCCTTGAAATTCGCTTCATTACATCCACACAGTCCCATTTTTGTCTTTCTTTCTTCACTTCAGAATTGTTAGCTACCTACCACTGACAGTGGGCTTGCTGAGTGGGGAAAGAGTGATACTTACTCACAGACAGTGGGGAAGGAGAGGCCCACAAAGGCACTGGACAAATACTCTGTGTACATCTCATTAGCCACTCCTTCTAGGTAATACTTCTGCCATGTGTCCTCCTCAATCTGACAAAAAACAAGCATGGAAATGTCACATGTGAGGATAAAAAAGGATGAAAAAAGCAACACTGTTTTCCTTCCAATAGCGGCCCAATGTGGTCTGCAGATGTTCCGCCGCACAACATCAGCCTGGTCATTATAAGCTGATCCATCATCTTTATGACATGAGAACAGTATTTTGATAGGGACAAGCACCTCTTAAATTTTGAGCCACAGAAACACTCAACAGATTCCATATGAAATGTCACAGTAAAATATGATGTGCCAGGACAACTGAAAACACTCTAATGGAAGTTTTTCTCTGGACAAAGATGTCAGAATATCCCGGGGAATGTACTGTGTTTGATAGATCCAGTCCATCTGTCACCAGTGAACCTACTGTAACCACTTATAGTAACCTCACCTTTCAATCCCTGAATAAATCATCTAATTTACAAAAATGCAATGTGAGAATTCCATCCATCCATATTACTTCAGTCTGTTCAGAGGGAGTGACTGAGACAAGGCAAGTTAATCTTGTCCTCTGTGTTACCTCAATGAAGGACCTCATGGAGAAGAGGTTGGCTAGCATGGTGGACAGGCCCTGGGCCAGACAACTCTGGGCTATGAAGCCTGCCTTCAGCTCCGCCAAGCAGATAGCATCGTCACCCTCTTTCCAGTTCCAGCTTGGAATGTTCAGCAGATGGGCCTTCATCACATGACAGACAGAAGAGGTCACAAGACACAGAAAATGGAGCAAATGATTCATATTTCTTAACAAAATACTTCAACATTTTGGGAAATATGCTTATTCGCTTAGTGGCAGAAAGTTAGCGTTAGATAAGAAGATTGATACCACTCTGCATGGTAAATATAGAGCTACAGCCAGCAGCCGGTTAGCTTAGCTTAGCACAAAGACTGGAAACACAGGGTAACAGCTAGCCTGGCTCTGTCTTGACATGTATATAGGTTGCCTGACCCAAGGAAGCTACTGGTCCCAGCCAAGAAATAGACCACGACACAATCCTTAATAAAATCCTTTGTGGGTTAAAAAAAAAAAATTTGTTTTTAGAATAAGTGTATTTCCCAAAATGTCAAACTTTTCCTTTAGATTATTACAAAGCAATTTTGAATCTGCTTAGAAGGCAGTAATTTGATAATTATTAGGCCTTTACTACTACTGATTTTACAAGTAGCCAGCTCTCAGACATTTTAGATATTTACAGACTATGATTAGGTCAATTACAGAAACAAATGATACCCCAGTGCAACCGTCAATGAGTGTAAAATTATAAAAAGGCTACATTTGAAGGGTGTCATTTTCAGCTCACTACAGCTCTTATGCAGACTAGCTTGTGGGTTAACCCGTTATACACTTTCTGCATTGTGAGGGAGAATAGAGAGCAGTCAAGATGAGGTGACGCCCTACCTTGTTGTGATATTGTAACATCTGTGTGATTATTCTGATCTTAGGATGGTAGTTCTTGATCGAAATAACCCTAGAAGATGAACAGGCAGACAATTGAATAATGAAAATGTAACACCTTATCTAGTCACTTTCTACTTATTTCTACTGAAGTCTAAGAGGATACAATACCTCATGATGTTCGAGGCATCTTCAGCATCTGGATCTGCACAATATTTGTTGGCTAGGATTAAGCAGGCATCTGCTGACTCGATCTATGTGTAAAGGACCAAAGAAACAGATATATTAGCATTATAGTACATGTCAGTATTTATTAACACACACAGTGCTTCTGACAAACTGTCTTTCTCACAAAAAATTAAACAAATTAGTGGGTTTAACTCTTGTCAGTACCAAAGTGCCACAGCCTTTTTTCCCTTTTTTCTTGTCACTCTTCTGTCTCAATCCATTTTGTTTAAGAAATAATAAAAACAACTGAAATGGATACCCTGTATTGTCACCCTGCACTGTTTTCCTCTGCTCTCTATACCCACTTTTTTTTATATGTACAACCTCAAAATTACTGATTTACTAAATGGAATTTTGCTCTTAATCTGTCAAATTTAATCTACACTGTATAATTTTATGTGATTTTATCTCTCCAATAATCTTGTCACAAACTGTACCTTCACTCTGGCGAGATCGTGAGGGTTGAGAACAGATCCCTGGTAGAACTCTACTTGGGTAAAGTGACGTTTGAACAAGGCTTCCAGCTCAAGATTAGGGGAAATACTAGCACACAGAGAAAAGAGGAGAATCGTTAGTGCATGTATGGGCACCTCGTATATACACAGGCTGACTGTGCATTGTTTCAAACATTGTCTTCTGCTAACCTACATGTGGTGAGGAAGAAAAAAATGAACTTACTTATGGAGAAAAACAATTTCTACATTGACATCATCCCTGTCCTTGTGTAGGAAGTCTTTGAGGAAGTTGGAGACACTTTCGAGGGTAATATGACCACAAACCACAATGTGCCTGGAAGGGGGGAAGAAATCATCTTGAGTGGGCAACATAAATCACTGGCATGTCTCCCAAAGATAATCAGTCAAGCCAAAGCACTCTAACATCTAACTCAAATATATACCGAAAAAAAAAATCTATATACATGTCAAGAAATGTCTTTTCAAAGGAAACAAGTAACTGAATTATATCTTTTTTGCCATAAAAGTGAATATTTTCCCCCATGTAATGAAAGTGGTTAAATTCTGCACGACAAGTGCAATCAAACACTCAACTCTGAACCACTTTAGAAAATCTAAGATATAATCACACAACCCACAGTGGTTGGATTGTCATCCGTTCTCAATATAAAAATTGTCCCTTCAGCCAAACCACCCCTTTGTGAGCTGGATGGATGTTGACAAAGACATGTACATCAATATTCTTGCGCTTTTATACAGAACATTACCAAAAAATTTCAAAGTGATTTGGAGGCCTGTGGTTGACACAAATTCTAAACAGGACCTCAGAGTATTTGACGGGTCCCCTGGCAAAACATGAGGTGCATTACAGCAGAGGGATCTGTCAGACGGTGCACAGGGCTGATTATAGCAGTAAGGAACTACGGGGTTATATTGGAATGACTTTTGAGTTGAGGTTGTGTCCCTGTTTGTCCTCTGATTGCACTGTAGGTCAGAACGATCAAGTTCAAAGGTCAGATTCATAGTTATACCAACTGTGAGATGAGAGTCATTTGGGCAGTTTGGATGGTCAATGTCCGAGTTTAACAATTTAATTGTGGTGCTTCTGTAAATATTAAGTTTTAGTGTACCTGAACTGAGAGAAATCATTTCTGCATCATGCATCAGTTACTGTTAATGAAAGTATTATTTTTGCTCGATTTATATTCTTTAAAATTCATGTTAAAGTTTGAGGTTATCTTACTCCTTTAATGTAATTATAGCACTTCTATAAGTCCTTTGATAAAAAGGTAAAGGTAAAGTAAGAGACGGTGCTGTTATTAAAAATGCTTGGAAATGAATGCTAATAACACTGTAAATATCAGTATTCAACCATGATATGGTTATGATGATCAATTTAATCACACTAATCTAGTGGATTTGAGACACTTTATAGGCTTCATTTGCACTGTGGTAAGTTGAGCTACCCTTCTGGAGTTAAAGTTAAATGTCACCAAGTCTTATTGCCAAACCCCTAAATGAGAAATCCAAACATGCTCAGTAGAATCCAGCCCTTATATTGACATGGATTAGTGTGGACACTCGGCAGACACCCTAATTACCCTACAGAGACCTGTAAGGCAATCTGTGTAATGACAATGGCCTTATCCACTACTTAGCACGATGTGCCAGGAGACAGAATGAACCACTTCAGTTTGGAGTGCCTAGGTACTGGACAGATTTGCATTTAACACAATGAGTATTAGGTTACTCTTTCCTAAAATAAAATAAAAACACTGTGGTCATATTTGTTCACTGTTCAAGTTCTTAAAATCAAACTAGATTTGTTTCCTTCAATCCATTATAATGCTGTTATACACAAGAAGGAAGCTCTGGCTAACACATTAACCTTGACGTCTAAAATTGTATAGAGCATGACTGAAATCTGACTCAGTTTGGCAGGTTTAAGGGAAACAGAGATATTTATTGATGTTTGATGAGAACCATAGTCCAGATCTCTGAGTGTTCTCCTATCCTGCACCAGATGGACCGGGAAGGGCTGAACTGAAGAGGACTTGGCAAAGTAATGTGACAGACATATTGAGAGAATGGCAGTTTGTGGATGTTGCAGGACATAATGGTCTTCACAGATGTCGCTTCTGTCCTTTAAGAGAATCTAATGAGCAGCCGTGATTGCATGGTTGGCCAGAGTTGAGCAAAAGGCTGTGTGGTCTTACAAGCTGATGAGCTGAGATGTCTGTGGGCAGCCAGCAGTATTTGGCACAAGATGTCTCTCATTTAAAGTGACAAAAAACATCAGTCATGTTTTCCTATTCCCAGTATCCAGATGCCCTTCTCCAAGGGTAGAGGAATATACAGATTTATATGGCATATTATTTGGTTTGTGTGGATTCAACATTAGGTTATGAATCTCAGACTGTATGTAAATGCATGTACATAGGAAAACACTCACAAAAGCGCATGTGGTGCTGTCTTTCACTCGAAGTAGGTGATTTATCAGAAAAGCAGAACTTTCTTCCTCATGTTTTAAACTTAGTTTTTCCCCTGAATAAGCCACTAATTTGAGTCTCTGTATTTAAGACGGAAATATTGTTGAGATATTATGCTTCACTTGATAGACATCATTAAAGTTGACGTGCCTCTTCTGAGTTTTCCTCCTTTCCGCGTGCCAATTGTGGCATCAAATTGAACACTGAGATCATTGGGTAGTTAAACAGGATATAAAAAAGGAAATCATAGATAATTCAACCATTTATAATTGCTTCATGAACAAAATACCATCCCTCTGGTTAACCCGATTGTACAGTACAGTTTAAACTATAGACATAATTAAAAAATCAAATGAAAAGAAAAAAATAGAGCACTTTTTTTTTATACAAGAAAATCATACACATCAACCCAGAAACAAAAAAAGTGTGTGGCACACAATCACATTAAATGCAAAGGGATATTACAGAGCGTGCAAACAAAACATGCAGTCAGGAAACATCCCAGGATGTCATTGGGGATGCACTCAATATAGAACAAACAGAGCTCAAACATCAGCAACAGAGGTCACTCACTTGGTACTGCTCTAATCCTTAGGTCAGTGATGCAACTTACTGCAAGAATCATTGTCAAAATGTTGCAATTTGTACAACTTAGTTCCTATTTTATTTTTGTGCAGCAATTCAGGGACATTTTAGGCAACAATATTGAGTTAAATTGCATCTCCTGAAATCAATGTCAAGAATCAACAAGGACATGTGAAGTCATTAGAAGCTTAACAAAATTAAGTGTGCAGATATATATAGTGCACTTTGTCTTTACAGTACAATACTATGCAGATTCTTTGGAAACTCAGCCAGATGTGTGTTTTACCATTATGTGTGCATTTTCATGCCTGTTAGTGTAGGAGTCTCTGGGCCTGCAAGCATTTACAGAGGACTTTCAAAGGTGTATGTCAGAGTTCAGCCAGGGTTGAACCCAGTTTCCATGCCAACCCCTCTGTTGAAGTTGGGGCTAATGGAAACCACAGAGCCATAATGGAAACCACAGAGTCCCGAGTTCAGTAGGCGCCAACAGAATGCAACTCTTGTCATTATTATATCAGCATACACAGGCTGAGTGCTGTCACTGCGCTCACGGGTGTATGCTACACTGCACAGGGTACTATAAGCAACACTAGCATCATGAAACAGAAATTCAGTATGGATCCAATGTGAGTCCCTCTCACTTCCAAATAACCTTCAAGGCCTGTTTCAAATGACAGCGCCAGGGCGAGATCAAACAAGGGTTACATTTAAAATAGTTCACAATGTATCATGACCTCATTGTTTGTGAGCTCTGTAATCAGTCGGATACTTGTAATCTCCTAATCTCATTTCCATGATAGACTTTTTTGTGCTGACAGCTGCTAGAGGACTGAACCCCGATGGCAATCCTAAACCCACATGACAAACCGGTTTTGTGTATGTGTCAGGTCCTATACATGTAAACACATACATATCTTAATGATTATGCAAAGAGCCCGGTGCCACTCTAACCCTGTGTGTTTGGTGGGTATCTTCTGATTGTTACCATGTGTTTGCACTGTATGTCTAACCAGAAAGAGAAATGGAAGGAGAAAATAAAGTGTGTGGGAGAAACTATCCTCAGTTTTGACAAGGGCTTCTCTCAACACCCATCTGAGAGTCTGGCCTGAGGTCACTGGCCAAACATAACATCTCATCAATCTTATCTCAATGACAGGAAAACATTATCCAACAAAGGCTTTTTTCTAATGCCTTTTTTTCCTACTGCTGACTCCCTAGAATCTGCTAAGCTCAACAGAGTGACTGAAACCGATGTGAGTAAGATTGGAAAAGAGAAACAGAGTGAGAAAGAGAAGTAGGAGTAGTAGTAGATGTTGAGTGTCAGAGAAGAAAACGAGAAGAAAAGAGAAGAAAGAAAAAGTCTACCCTCCCTGTTCTGGACACACCACATTTGGATTAAAACAAATCTGTGTGCTGAATATCAGTAAGGTTTGAGCCACGAGGGGAGGAGAACAGTACTGCACAAGAATAAGAACTGTGGTAATCCTGTACAAACAGTAAAATGACCACAGTGTCACACATACTTCACAGTGCACTGGAACCTCTCTGCGAGAGGTCAATTACACATATACATAAATAACAAGAGCCTCTGGAGACAAACTCCACCACCACACAAACATGAGAACCAGGCGAGCACCCAGAACCAAGCAGGCAAAGCAAGCCAAAAGCAATTGAGAGCCTCCAATGGGAGCGAGGCATCCAGCATTCAGGGTGTGGGAGCTGACTGAAGATCAGGGCCAGAGTTATGTCAAGCATTGATGATGCGATGGGCTAGCGGTGACAGACAACAGGAAGATGGCTTTTTCATGGAGTTAGCAATCCATGAAAAAGCCACAAGACTGCAGGTCATAGAGAACATGCCAGATATGATGCAGTTAAAGAAAAGTAATTCCATAAAACATGCAAAACAAACTCAAGCAAAAATGAAACAAGAAAAGAAATCATATTCTGCAATGGTCATTGAGATTGATGATGCTTAAAAAGACCACCAATAATAATGCACTTGCAGATGTTTAAATCTTTCTATTTTCTTGTGGAAAAAATCCTTTAGAAGTGGATAGTAGGGGTTTCATGACTATTTTCTTTCATTTAGATGGGTTATGTACTAATTCATCCCTATAGGCAAGACTGTATTATTGAGGGACTGGTTCTGAATAGAATAAGAAATAACACAACACATAGTGCACACGTATATTGCATAGAAGCACAACAGGTTAGTATCCTGCGAGTCTTGAGTGAAGTAGTCATGAAAGCTCTATTTTCCAAATTAAATTAAAGCGCAACACAGGATGTTTCAAGGAGGACAAAGAAAGAAAATGAACGGCACACAAATGACTTCAGGAAAGCTCTGAGTGAAAGACAGATAGAGGCAGATATAGAAAAAGGTAGACAGAGAAAGAAGAAGAAGAAGACAAGGACAGACAGAGAGAGAGACAGAGTAAAAGAGAGAGTAAAGGGGCATGGACATGTGTGTCCTAATGGCCAAGGTCTCCAGTCACGCAGTGTGACTTGACATTATAAACTAACTTTACTGTTAAAAAAAATCAAGTTAACTAACCCCCAGTAACTACAAACTTTGGGGGGGTGCATTTGAGTCACACAACCACACCTTGTCTGGATTTCAACTTACTTTCTGCCTCGTGTCGAGTTATAACTCCCTCCGTATTTCTTCCGATTAAGGATGAGAGCAGCAATTTCTGGCACGTAGCGAGCAAACATGGCCTACATGCATGGAACAGAAAAAAGAAAAAGGCATGCAGAGAGGGTTCTACCGCACACAGAAAAACAGCAGAACCATCTGGAATACTTACTTTCTCCCATTAACCGCACTATAGGAACCACCATATTTCTTGCGGTTTCCTATTAACTCTATGATTTCAGGGACGTAGCTGGCAAACATGGCCTAAGGAGAAGATAGAAGACAGAAGAAGAGACTAAAAAAAGAGACTACTATGCTGCAGAGTGGGTGGTGGGGAAACCGGTGCACTAATCCAGATTTCTGAGGGCAGAACTTACTAAACTTGAGAGCAAATGCAAAAAAAAATTAGAGCAATGTTCATATACCAAAAAAGAAATCTTGTTTTTGGTGTTGAGAAAAAAAATAGCCCCAGTTTTTAAAGGTAAAGGTTTAGGAACAGGTTTGGTGAGTGGGCAAGAATTTTGTCACAGCTGATGAATAGTCAGTCTGTGATAGCACCCAAAACCTATGTGGATAATTTTAAAAGCTGAAGGAGAATAAAAACCTATGTGCCATGTTTTGTCCAACAAACACAGATGATCTGGCAGGTTGATTTGAATAGGCCCACCTGATGGTCCACAGCTGCAAAACACATTAAGACTCATTTGTTGGGCTGGAAAATGAGCTGGATGCATTTTGCAAAGTTTCACAGCCAGTTGTCCTAGCACAGGGTTGTGTTTACGTTTACCAACTAACAATGGGGTACTCACTGACACTACTCATCTAGGCTTACATCTACAATAAGACACAAAGAGGTGCCCTTGCCCTTGTAAATACATACTTAAATCCTGCTTGGAAAGTGTACCTATACATTTACCAGAAATAATGTGAAATGACGTGAGTTTAATATGATCCCTGGCTTTAAAATATCTCCAGCCTGAAGTCATTATTTAGCCACTGCTGCTGATAGGAAGCAGACTGAGGTACTAGCCTAAAGACTTCCAGAGCTCTCAGCACTGAGAAAAACACACAACCTATCACCATGGCCACACATGGTACACATCCACACAGCTGCAGGTCATCAGTGCATAGTGATAGATGTCCAAATACAGAATACAGTAACTGTGATTTGGCTAGATCCTCCATTTTTTGTAAGAGAAGATGGAAGAGGCAGGGTCTTCAGTATGTGTGCGTATGTGTATGAGTGCTCACAGGTGTGTGCACCCATGCACGCTTGTGTGTCTGTACTAGTGGTAGCCCAACAGGACGCTAGATCAGAGGAAGGTGAGAGGGAGGGAGTGGGAGGCTGCTGTTGCTATGGTAACAGTCAGGCTGGCCTAAGCCTCATCTCCCTGCCCCTGTGTTTGTTGGAATTGTGGGACGAGACACGGGAGGAGGGGTGTCCTGAAACCGCAACTGCTTTTAAGAGAACAGTAACAACATTATCAGACAAAAGCTTATACTCTAATGAGACAAATACGGGAATGACACATAAGGGGAAGGGGACCAAGGAGCACATAGTTCTGTAACTACAATAGACAAGATACAGTAGGCTAAACAGAAGGATACAACTACACTATCACAAAGAAATAACATTTACTGGTACAGGCAAAACAGTTCTAACATTATAAAAACAACACTATGCTAAAATATCATAAAATATACATTCAATATACATCAAAGTATTTAAATTCTTTTTTCATTCATTTATAGTTTAATCTATCATTGTCAGCAGTTTTATACAGTCTATTGATGGGGGCAGGCAGGATTTAGGAGGGAACAAGGGGAGTAAGGGAGAAAGAAAAGCCTGATTTTACCAAACCACCAAGGATGAAGAAGACCATAAACAGGCGCCCCAAGGTGGTTTTTGCATAGACATCCCCGTAGCCCACTGTAGACATCGTCACCATCAGCAAGTAAACACATTCCCAATAGGAAAGTGACTGGGAATTCTGGAAGTTTTCCCAAGGATCCCCTGAGTTTTCCACCTAAAATGGAGATTGAAGAGGGAGAGAGGGGCAATTAGACATGATTCTAACCACCAATTTGTAAACAGGGTTTTGCATACACAAACTATTTAATCAAGTTTGATTAGATCCAGCTACAAGTGCTCATGCATTTGTCTTTGTTGAGTCATACAGTATATTCTTTCTATATTGAGCTTAGGCTACCATCTAGTGGTAAAACAGTTTGATGCTGCACTGGGTTGTTGAGCAGAGCTACAAATACACACTGTATTATACTATATGTACTTTATGACACTCTATGCACAATAATCACTGTTTTATATATTTTGTATATTATTGTGTCATTTGTCATATGTCATTTTGTCTTAATTGGACAGTTTGACAGTAAATAATGACATGAAACAATGAATGAGGGTCATACAATAAAGGTCTCTGGCCAGACTTGAACTGGGGAAATCGCAGTTGCATGTTGTGTGTGTAGAGTGCAGAGACAAGAGACAAGTATGTCTCTTTCCTGTAGAATAAATCTTTGATTTAAAGTCAGGATGTTTACAGTTGATTTACTTACACATGAATTTGTGGTTGTTTGCCTCCTGACAGTTGATCATAACTAACCCCCTTTTTATTTTCTACTGCATACTTGGGATGCACCGATCGGTATCAGCCCCAATACTAACCGTATTAAGCAGATCGGACTTGGCCGTAACTGATCCACATTAAATACAGTTCCTTCATCAAGGTCATTATACAATTCAGTGTCTCCACTATGAGTCACTCAGTCATTGCGAACAGTCCACTACCTTTTAGTGTCTATTATATAGTGAATGAGGAAACAAGGAAGTGATTTTGGACACAGCCAATGATTCCATTAAGTTCCACGCAGTGAGGTATACAGATTTTAAATTTGGGAAAAACAGATAACTAGTATTGGATCAGTACTAAATATTGGCAGATACCATAAGTTAAGATACTGGAATCTGTATTTGGAGAGAAAAAGTTGGATCAGTGCATCCAGCAATTCATTCTTTAGTCAGCTAATCCTTAGACAATAATAAATTAAAGTATTAGATTTTGAAAAGTGCTGCGTGTCACAGTTGTACTGGACCAGTTAGTTAGTCAGTTACCTCCCATACTGGCTAATTAATCACTAGATCCTACTGGCCTTCACATCTGTCCACTTACCAAATGTATGAACCCAGCAGCTGTGAGCCATGTGCTTATGAAGATGGAACACAGGTTCACCAACTTGATGGAATTGCTGGGTAGAAGAAGAAGAACCATAAAACTCTCAAAGGCTTTAGACTACAATGACAGAAAAACTAAAATTCGTGAGCTCATCAAAGGAACAGCAGGGCCTATAGCCTGACTCACAATAATATTTACAGCCAGGATTGTTGAGATGGGACTTAAATAGATTGTGGGAATATCAATATGCGAAAAATAGGGAAAATGTACTATAACAATGATTAAAAGGTGTGACAATGTAATTGTCAGAAGGTCGGAGTTGTGGTCATAAGGTTGTTGGTCCATCCAGTCTACATGTGTTTTGTCATTTTCAGTGGGTGTTCAGGGCTGCCCCTTGTCACCGATTCTGTTTGCGATATTCATGGACAGGATTGCAAGGTGCAGCCGGGGGGAGGAGAGTGTCCGGTTTGGTCAACCTCAGAATTGCGTCTCTGCTCTTTGCAGATGATGTGGTTCTGTTGGCTTCATCATGCCGTGACCTTCAGCATGCACTGGGGTGGTTTGCAGCCAAGTGTGAAGCGGTTGGGATGAGAGTCAGCACCTCCATGTCCGAGGCCACGGTTCTCTGCCAAAAAACGGTGGATTGCCCCCTTTGGGTTGGAAGTGAGCGGCTGCCCCAGACGAAGGAGTTCAAGTATCTCAGTGTCTTGTTCATGAGTGATGGTAAAACGGAGCGTGAGATGGACAGGCGGATTGGTGTAGCTTCAGCAGTGATGCGGGCGTTGTACCGGACCATTGTGGTGAAGAAGGAGCTGAGCCGGAAGGCAAAGCTTTCGATTTACCAATTGGTCTACATTCCAACCCTCACCTATGGTCATGAGCTTTGGGTAGTGACCGAAAGAATGAGATCAAAGATACAAGCGGCCAAAATGAGTTTCCTCCATAGGGTGGCTGGGCTCACACTTAGAGACAGGGTAAGGAGCTCGGACATCCGGAGGGAGCTTGGAGTAGAGCGCTGCTCCTTCGCATCGAAAGGAGCCAGTTGAGGTGGTTCGGGCATCTAATTAGGATGCCTCATGGATGCCTCCCTTTAGAGGTTTTACGGGCACGTCCAACTGGTAGGAGGCCCCGGAATAGACCCAGAACCCGCTGGAGGGATTATATATCTCATTTGGCCTGGGAACGCCTTGGGGTCCCCCAGGAGGAGCTGGAAAGCGTTGCTGGGGAGAGGGACGTCTGAACAACCCTGCTTAGCCTGCTGCTACCCTGACCCAGCCCCGGATAAGCGGAAGAAAATGGTTGGATGGATGGACCATGTAATTTATATCACACCATACTTATTAACTTAAACATACAGTTATGATATCTCAAAAAATATACTTAAGACATGTAGTTTAACATAAATTTAAGTGATTACTGATGATTAACATACTGTATTTTGACAATGCCACATTATATGCAGACCTTAAAATGAACTGTTCCTACAGTTTCTTGACAGAGTGCAAACCAGCCTCACTGTTAGACATAACTACTGGGGTGGTTGTAACAGTGAAGCTATTGTAGTTGGAAAGCTTTATTCTTACCTTGTTTTCAAGATATTCAAGAACTGTAATATTTCCGAAAACTGTATCAATCTTAGTGCTCTCAGGAATCTTAAACCTGTGAGAAAAAGAGAAAGACAGAGACACAGAATGAGAGAGATTAGCATATAAGTGCATACAGAACAACTGATCTCACATTAGATTCATATTCACAAATGTATCCATATGTTAGGTGTTTTCTAAAGTCTTTACAGTGGCAGCAAAGAATCATAAGAGTGGCAGACAACTAAAGGTAGACTAAGTACATAGACAAAGCATGTATGAGCAATTCAGGCACATAGTATGGTCCAAATGTTTATCTACAGCACCTAAGCATAGCACAGCACAGCACTATATGATGCAAAATTTTGTCAGTGAGACACAAGAAGATAATACAAAAAAACTAGACTAAACTGAACTACACACTTTATTCTAGATGATGTGTTGGAATTATTTATGCATTCAAACAAGTTAGGAGGAACATTGTGTGGCCTACTTTACATGAGCCTCAGTCTGAATCCAAGAGCAGCTCGCTTAGGGATTATAGAAGAATGCGACACCTGCCTCATTGTCTTTTTACATAACACGACTGATCCCATGGAATGTGTGTGTGTGTGTGTGTGTGTGTCAGTTTGTGTGACAAAAAGTGATATGAATTCCTGCTGAGACGATCTCTATTATCAGTTGACTATCAGTTGACTACCTGCCAATATAAGACACCGGCCAAATGCTCCAACCAACTCTAATTGAGAGACAATTTTAAGATCTGTATTATTAAGGTCGATGCTACTAAACAAATTCTGTGCACACCTCCAGATAATGCATGTAACTAACGCCTTTACCCCAGTTGGAGAGGATGCGTAAACAGGACCACACTGAATGATACAGTCCTGTCTGCCTTTCCTTTTCCTCCTGTCCGTGATGGCCCTGCCTCACCCTGTACCCATTCTGAAAAAGATCGCCACAGGACTTCTTTCGCCTCCACGTCTCTCGGAGGGTATCCAAATTAGCATCACTGTGTGTACGCCGGTAGACGAGCAGCTTAGGAGGAATCATTGTTTTAGACTAAATCCTGTCCAAGGAATTCCTTTTTCTTCTTGCCAAAATGGGAATTAAAAGTTGGTGATCCAAAAATATTTAGGGCCTGGCATTTCAAAAGCACCTCCGGAAAATGACGAGATAATTCCTAGTGAAAGCAAAAAAGGAAGCAAGAATCTTCTTTTCTGTAAAAAAATCTTCCTCAATACCGCATCACCAAAGTTCCTTGTAAAGCAAACACTTCTAAATACTGTTAATTCGATGGTCAGACAAGCTAAAACAGACAGCTAGAACTGTATTGTTTGTCTACTCATGTCAGTCTTTCCAGGGACTGTGTCTCTCTGAGCAAATTGTCAACTCTAATAAAGGAGTGCTTTTAATCCTCACAACCCAAACAGATTTACCTTTCTCATGCCCCTTTTAGTGCTTTACTATTAACCCTTGTGAAGCTTTGTCTCCATAAACAACCAGCTGTGTTGAATCTATTTTCTAAAAAAATAAAGTCTGAACCCTGCCACGGATTAGCAGAGATGAAGATAAAATCAACATAGTGCAGAACAATAACAATAATCCTGATTTAAAAATCAGTGACCCGTTTCCACAGAAAAATTTCAAACAACTCTACGACAATGAGCTGGTAACAGGGCTGGGGTCATTTTAACTATAGTAAGATCAGCTTTTGTCTGACATGGAAAGACTTGTGTCAGATTAGGGATCCATTATTCATTGAAAACCTGAGAATTAAAAGGTCTCCTAACATGACCTCCAAATATTTTACAGCAGTAAAACCTTGTAGTTGATGATGTTATCATATTTGTATCACTTTTGTGCCTTGAATACACTCATATTGTACAAATAACAAGTTATAGCACAATATTATTGAGCAGCAGCTGAGAGGTGTAAAAAGTAAAGGCATCAGTTTCTCGGATCGTCAAACAGCATCTGAACCCCCTCCCTCCCACAACAGACAAAGCAGACACTGGCCAGATGTGCAAATGTGAGAAAGTAGGCAGGGTTTGAACTTCTCTCTTTTTTTTTTTACTACTTCTGTCACTTTTCGAGTGTAAAACAGAGTGTAACGCCATGAATGCCTTTGAGGAGAGACTGTCCGAAAGTGTGCGTGTTGTCCCCATTTGTACCATTTTTTGCATCTCTATTACTACAAGCTATTTATCCCACCTTCGAGTGTGGCCATTTCAAACAATAAACACTTTTGCCATTAGACATGTTTGGACAACACGTTATACAAACTAGTTTGTTTAAAGCATACCCCGTCCTTAAGGTCAAATCTATTTGCCTACACGCTGTCAGTAAAATGACTCCATTACTACATGTAGAGTAAGTCTACTGAGTTGTATAGTTACAATCAATGGTGGAAAGTCACAACAAAATACATTTACGAGTAGTGTACTTAAATACAATTTTGAGGTACTTGTAACAAAGTATTTTTACACTGTGATATTGCTACTTTTAGCTAAATGAGAGATCCAATTAGTTCTTTCACCACTGGCTACAACAGAGTGTAACAAATTGATTATTTTTCCACAATTTGACTTTACACCCTGACATACACATCTGCTTCAATGTAGTACAGAGGTGTATGTCAGTGTGTAAAGTAAAATTGGGGAAAACTCTGGTGAATAACCTGTGAAATGTTGTTCAGGTATTCTTCAATTTGAGAAAATGTATAGAGATTAAATGTAAGGACAATATGAATAATATTCATGCTCAGTAGGACTATGTATTTTCTTTAGTTTTGTGTGCACATATTTTGTAGCAAAAGGTTTTCGAAAATATAGGCAGACCATTTATGTCTATGTCATTTTGAGAAGGGGGCAGGTAATGTACAGTAATATTTTTCTTCTCTCTGCTCCTTTTCAGTCATAAAATATGTATGTTTGCTAGATTGGCGTGGATATTTTATGAGGAATTTTGTGTTGGAAGTATATACAGAAATGAGTGGAAAAATAAACAATGAATGGTGGATATTTTTTAGAGTGAAAATCAACAACTGCTCTGCAAATTTGGTATTCAGTGCACAAATATTAGACATTCTTCTCTTTTCTCAATTAGTGTGAAGCATCTGTGTTTATGTTATACCATACAACTGTGCGTGTAGTCATGTGTGTGTGTGAGTGTGTGTGTGTGTGTGTGTGTGTGTGTGTGTGTGTGTGTCTGTTCACACCATCACATCTGAGGACTCACCTCCCAACTAGGGACAAAGACCTGGTCCCACAACATTAAGCATTTATTTGCCTACAGAGAAATGAATGTACAGTGAATACAATGTCCTCACAAGTATAGTAATCCAAGTTTGTGTGTTCTGGCAGAGCAGCCCACTGGGACCTTTTATCAATCAGCAGTCTGGGATGGTTCATCTGGGATAATAGTGACAGTCAACCCAGCCAGGATTAGATTATACGATGCTATGCTGCGCTAAATACACACACACACACACACACACACACACACACACACACACACACACACACACACACACACACACACAAACTCTGCTAGTGTACAGAACACTGGGTCTTACTGGACATTCATGATGGATCGACAGCACATGCATATTAAAGTGTACATTTTAACACCAGCAACACACTTTTGCTAGACTGTAACTTAGATCGTTGCCTGTACAATAATGTAAACATGTGATACAATGACACGTGAGGAGCGTGGCTCCAGGAAAGAGGTTTAAACTTTCCACAAATTAGTTTCCCTCCCTTGAATGTACATGGAGGCTTCCTGCCAGCGACTGAAGGACCATATAAGGCAGATGCACTCATGCCCATGTCAGGTACTGTAAGCCTCTTTCAGCAGGAAAACACGTGATCAACAAACAGTATACTAAAGCACCAGTAGGAGGCAGTAGCAGGTTAGAATCAAAGCCATGCCTGAAGGCTACTCCAGTACTGTACATTCTCAAAGCCTGTGCATTTTAACATCAACAGCATTTAGCATGCTACCATAAAATCAGAAAACAATACACATCAATCAAATACAACACTTTATGTTGTAAATTTATCTTAGAAAAAGCTCATTATGCCACCAATTGTCAAAAATCTTTCTATTCTGCAAATAATCCGAACCAATATTGTAATTCCCTATGGTTTTAATGATTAAGGAGGACAGTGTGAAGTTAAGTGGGAAGTTCAATTGGGGCTCAGTAGCCACAAGAGCGACTAGAATCTTCATACAGTATATATGATCATACAGTATATCATACAGTCATATGATAATCCTACATTGCTAGGACTCTCTTGAGAGCAATGTTCAGTTCAAGTAGTTAAAAGGAGATTAATTCAGTTTTCCAAGGAAGAACTCTGCGTGCCCTCTTACATTAGCTGCACATCAGACTCCTCCTCTTAATCAATTTCCAATTTGCAGAGCCAAGGAGAACATAACTGGAAATACATACAGCATATACTTCCTCAGGTGCAGAGTGGGCGAACACACTACCACACAGCACAGGGCAGAACCCCTATTAGTCTTTTTATAATCTGAGTACACCTCCACTGGATCTCCAATAGCTTTCTCATGCAGGACCACAGCTGAAAGAGTGAAACAAGCGGTACTGTAATTATGATGTATTACATTGGCTGTGGTGTGTATTCCCCAGAAGTGAATGGAAAAAAAAGATGAACTAATCCATTGGGAATGAGGAGCACAATACACATCCTTAACAACCACACTGACTTCCTTTAACAAAGCCTGTTAAAGGACAGTACACACTTAACCTAATGAAAGTAGTCGATTATTAGGAAAACCATTATGGCCCTGTCAGGTTTCCTAGTGGAAGTGCATGAAGACATATATAGGGGACAATAGTCTTTAGGAAAGTGGCAATGTCATTTATTTATCTGTTACCATCTGAAAGCAGATCAGGAATAAGGCACTTATTCTATATGTTGTACATTTCTGAGACTCTGATACTGATTTATTGTGCTAATTTTCCTGTGATAACATGGCACTTTATGTCCTTCCATATTTATACAGGATATAAGCAGCTAATCATGATTCCTGTCCTAACTCCTCAGAGCCTGAATATTAACAGACACCTTCAATGCACCATTAGTATTCTGGAAGCTATCACCAGCATGTTAGGGTTCACCATATCCCTACAGTTCTACACACTGTTAATTGTATAACTGGGGCTTTGCAACACTTTATGTAGCCTTTAACACATGGACTAGCACAACACCAGTAAACATACACTTAAGTAATTCCAGTGGGATTTCTGTTACTATAATGGCTGTGGTTATATATGTCCAACACTTCAAAAAGATTCAAGATTCTTCCTTTTCAAAATATTAGTAATACAATTATATGCATATTAATATCTCTGGAATCTAGGGCATCTCTCACAAACAATAAATTCACAGTCTTAGCTGCTATTTATACACAACAACTCACACTGTATATAAAAGGCGTCTTTGCCTTCTACGTCAACCCCAGATGCAGGATATTTAATGATCACAGGTAATTATTCACTGCAGAATGTCAGGCAGCAGCCAGACCACCATTTCACAGTCTTTCATCATCCTCATCAGTGTCCTAACACCAACGGTTTTCTGGGGATCAGATGAGGACACCTTACGTCATGAATACCAGAAACCAGATTACTTGCATTGGCCATATCTAATTCATTACACAGCTTAAGAAACCATCATCACCTCAGAGATCCGACTTTCACAGTTTTATATTACTTCAAAGATTAAGTGATTCCAGTGGGCATTTAAAAACAAGAACTATCGGATATAAGCCAGACTGTTCCACATCCCTGAATCTGAAAGTATAGACAATGTGTGAGTAGTTTATACCATTTAATTAATAAATAATTTAGGTTTATTACAACTTTTATTTTCATAGTTTTGTTATATAACCCGATCTGGGAACTCTGCCACGTCGCCAGAAATAAGCAATGAGCAAGAAATGAGTGGTTCAACATTCAGACAGGTTGTAAACAAGCCAGATTATCTAAACTAGGGCTCCAACTAATTACCATCATTAATAATCTGCTGATTATTCTCTCGATTCATTGATTAATTGTTTGGTCCATGTAAAGTCAAAAAATGAAAAAAATGCTCATCACAGTTTCCCAGTGCACAAGGTGATGTCTTCAAAAGTCTGTCCAACCAACCCCAAAACTCACAGATATCCAACCTACAGTTATACAAAACAAAGAACAGAAGCACATATTTATATTTGAGAAGGTAAAACCAGTGAATATTTGGCATTTTTGCTTGAAAAATACCTGAAGCAATAAATCAATTATGACCAGGAAGTCTGTAAACAGTGATGGATGGTTCCAGACATCCGCCTTAGTTTTCTATTTTAAATACGTTTAGCTAACCTGGGGGTTTGTTTAAAATCTGTATGATCAATTTATTGCTCATGTTTCTTGTCCAGTCAGACTTCTTTTTAACAATGTTGCCCAGTTCCCAGGTCTCAGAAGTTAAGTTACTTCTAGTTATTATCATAGGCCTTTTTCACAGCACACATTTTTACTTGTCATAGCAGTAAAAACACAGGTGTTACTAATAGCATTAACAATGGCTCTGTTCTGTTCAAGTGTCCCAGTAAGCCATGACCATAACCATAAACAGTATGTACAACACCAGGACCCTGAAACAGAGGCCATCATTAATTTTATTTTGAACACCTGTGTTTTTCCTACTACTACATGTCCCCCTTTAAATGTATCTAAATATGGAAGATGTCAGTATCTAGCTTCATAGGCGTTCATATTTCTGTTCATTGTCAACTCCTTTAACTACATTCAATATAATAGCATTGCATTCTGACTTAACAGTCTTGGTGGCTCAACGTCATGCTCAGATAAACATTGGATTAGCATTTAGCTGAGTTTCATATATGAAGTATGGCAACAATGTATAGTTTTGTATATGGCTTGAAAGTGTAGCAGTGTACCTGAAAAAGAATACAGCCTCAAAAAACTCTTTTTACTGCAGTGTAATTTAGGCCACAAAACTCTGAACACACCAAGAAAAGTAGGTTGTTACGTAATCCAGGTTAGGGTGTTTTCCTGTCTGCTCTTGCAAGAGTGTGTGTGTATGTGTGTATGGGTTTAACACATGCTCTTGCATGTGCATTTTTTTGTGTGAGAGTGAATGAGCCCATTAGATGGCAGTTATGAACCGCTGTGAGGTATTCCAGGTGCAACGCCTCAACGGGACAATTACCAATGAGTCTGAAGCACAAGCACACACACACAGAACCACGGCCCAATTCTGAGTGACTCTCACTCCCATTAGCCCATCCCCTCTGCTGTGTCTGTGCCCCCTGAAACATCAGAGGAACCCAGCCCTGTCACTTTTGATGATGAGGGAAAGTTGACTGCAGCCCAGAGCAAGAGGGCGTCGGAGACACACTCCCAGTAATAGGGAGACAGAAGGGGGACTAGGAGGCAGAGGGAGAGATAGAGACTGACAAAAGGAGGGGTGACGTGAAGATAGAGGGTAAAAAAATAAATGGAAAAGAGGAGTGGTAGGACAGAGGAGTTGAGAAAAAAATATGAAAAATGGTGAAATAAAGCAAGAAAAGAAAAGGCTTTACAGTGAGAATGGAATGAAATGGAGAGTGTCAAAGCGAGATAGAAAGAAACAGCTAAAAGAGATATGTACACTTACCAAGCCAGCTTCTGTTTAAGTAGACAGAGACAAACACAGGAGGAACAGTGAAGAAGTCGACCACTGAGTTGACCTCCAGCCAGAACCACAGCTTATCATTGGCTGCTATAAACTGTCAAAAGAAACAGGGATGTTTCTTTTAATGTTATACAAAACACCACCTCTCCACCACAGCCCACCATTCAAACGGTGTCTTCCTTTGGCATTGCTGACATACTGTATAGAATGACAAAAGCTTCACCCCACTTGCTGAGTCATGCGAATGGTTGGTGGGGGTAAGCAGCTTATGAGTTTATTTATTCATTCATTCTGGATGTCAGGCTTGCGTTTGCACCACTGGAATGCTGCTCTGGCATGACAGCCATGCTAGCAACATTATTACAACAGTGTCAGTTATATCTAAAGGCATGCTGTGTGAGTATTCGTAGGTGACTTAGGTGGTGTCTTCCTGTGTGTGAGTGTAAAAATGTTGTGTCTCAAATTATTACTTTTTGGAGGAACATGTAAAAACTCAATATACTTGGATGTGGTGCATTAATGAGGTTTAAAATAAGAAGCATGAAATAACTTTTTGTATGATGCTGAAGATTTTAATGTATGTAAATGACGTCTTCCTGTATGTTTAACAGCATGTCTGTAAATGTACATATGTCAGTATATGGACGAATGAGTGAGTGCATGCTTGTGTGCATGTGTGAGCATGCGCCAACTTACCCGCAGGCCAAAGTAAAGAAGGAAGAAGACGTTGAAGGCCATATCAATCTGTAACGTGAAGTCTTTGTAGAAGTTCTGGCAGGATTCTATAGGACTAGAGAACAGAGGAGAGATACAGAGAAAAAAACATTATTACAAAGTTAAACACTCATGAACTGATAGAATAATTTTCTAGCCTTTTTATGTGTGTTTGTTTTATTACAGTTGGTATATGAGCTATGCATACCAGTTTGACTAGCTAATATGGGTGAAATCAATATCACAATATTGAAATGAATACTTTTCCAATATGTCACAATATCCTTAATATATGCAAAATCACATCAAATTTATGCAGAATGTGATGAGCTCCATTCCACTGTAATGTCCACTGCATTATATCAGACAGAACTCAGTATCTCATTTTGTTTGGAGTAACTAATTCAGCCAAGAGAATTTGGTCAAACAATAACAAGATATGATCCATCATCACAATACGATTCCACCAAAAGACGATGACGTAACGCTCACCCCTACATACCAGGATAATCATAATTTTATGCTGTAACTTGTCCTTTTTTTCTGCAGTCGTGCATATAAGGCCTGATCACCTTTCCTCAGTTCAGCTCACAGGAGTGATAAGAAACCGTTCTATGGTAACCACAGCCAGCTTGAAGCTGTCAAGGTCAAATGGTGCTGACCACTGCTTGCCATTTAAATATTTTAACAGTTACTGAGAAAACCCCTGTCTGTGAATGCACATTAGTTTGATCAAATTATGGGATTAAAAACACTTTTACTAAATTGGTATAAATAATACCAATTTGGTATAAATAATACCAATTTGATACCAATTTAGTGATTTGCCGTTGAATTTCTCTGCAATTCCTCTGCAATTCCTCCTCTGAGCCCTAGGTGGTCACAGACCAAGATAAAAAAACAACTTTGCTATAGAGTCAATCACATGAAAATAAAATAAAATTGGTAGTTAAGTCAAACACAAATATTCCAACAGATCTTCCCTCATATGACAGAAACTCCACACAGAGAAAGAGACAGCAGTGCTCTCTCCATTTAACAGAGTGCAGTAGCCAGTCGGGTGTCTTTAAAAAAGGCAGATGATGATAAATGAGTCGTGATCTGTCTGGCCTGTCATATAATCCATCTTCATGTTTACCCTGTGATGATCACATTAGCTAGTGGGGGCTCTCAACAAAAGCAATAATAGGCCGTGTGCCCACACCATTCTTCACTTGGTCATGGACCTATAGCAATTTGCTCCCGAGTAATGAGGAAATCCCACAGTGGGAAAAACATGAATATGCATTATGGTTTGGCTGGCTATAGGCGACCTTTGGGAGTGTATAGATTGGCAAGGGAACACACACAAAGCCATTACAAGAGCACACACTTACAAGTCCAAGTACAAAGTATACATTTGTATGCACAGAGCCCATAGGGGCACAGTGTGAGATCCAGAATAGAGTTTACTGCATAATGAGAACCTCCAGACGTAGAGAGGAGTGAGGCTTAATCATCTTCCAGTTAACGTCAAACATTTTATCACATGATGATCCGTTATAATGGATGACTGAGTACAGACATGCCAGAGAAGACGTATTGCTCCAAGAGGACAATCCAACTTCTAATTTATGAGTGTGTGGTCTGTCTAGAGCATATCCTAAGGACTGATGTGATCTTTAAGATGATGTAAAGCCCTAGCTCATGTCCAAGATGATTAGAACAAGTCTAGTTTATACAGCAATTGTTTAAGGAAAAAATGTGATTTTATTTGGTTAAAAGGCATTTTCTCATACAGTGCCATCAGACTTCAGACAGAGGTTAATTCGCTTCTGACCCCTTGAAGGAGTTAACATTGATCTGGCCTAAATACTTATTTACTCTCCATCTGCATTTCCACATGATTCTCTAGGCATCAGACTAAACAAGGATGTTAAAACAAACCTGTCATGAATCATACATACAGCCTAAGCATACACAATGGTCCTACACGGATTAAATGTAATTTTCTCTCTATATAGTCTGCAGGTTGAGACAGACCTCACACCTGTCTACACACTACACACTGAAGCTCTCGTGACCTCACTCCCAAAACTGATCTGAAACCACAACCTTAGCTAACCCTTAAAGACTGTTACACACATACACGCTAATACAAATACACTTACAAGTACATACACACACACACACACACACAGATGGTGCACACTGAAGACACCATTTGGAGTGGTCACTGTGGCATTTCCCCTTGGGCACAGCTCTGGCCTAATTCTGAATAATCGCTCATCTACAGTCACGTGACCCAAAGCATTCTCAATAACACAGAGAGAGCATGGCGGCACACAGCAGAGGATGAGTGGTACATTGAATTTGTCTTAATTTTGCATTATAATATAACACAATGGGCTACACTCTGAGAGCTTTAATTTTGTCATTTTTTAATCAGTATTTGATAGTAAAGCTTATCATTAACTAAAGTAGCGGGAAGACACATCAGGCAGACCCATGGTTTCTCTCTTAAGCTCAGAAGCACAATAAGAAATTAAGAGTTCAACAGTAAAGGGTGGGAGAGGTTCACACAGTTAATTATTGTGGAGCTGCTGAGTGTGTTTCAAACCATAAAAATGGCAATGTGGACTGAAAAGTAAAAATAAGAATTAACTAGTTACTGTATATATGGCAAGTCATAATGTTTAACTGTATCATCTGTCAAGATAAATACTTCTTAAACACAACTCTGCATACAAATAATGAAAAATATGGAGCAAAAAAAGAGCAAATAAATGGAAATAGATCTACTATATGAGTAGAGCTGTGACTCATATACGCAGACAGCGAGACAGTGAACCATCCTTTCTCTGCAAACATCAAAGCAATATTTCCAGATAATGTATTTCTTTCATTTAATCTAAAGCTGCACTAATCAATAATTTTATACTCACAATGGAAAAAATTACTTTGTGTAATGTGAAAGGTATCAGTCATAGAGACAAACCCACAGTGAATTATCACTCTACACTGCAGTTCACTGCAGCTCTACCAGACATTTTAGTGTCCTTTAGCTCATTGTTTTGGTTTCACAGCCCGCAACTTTACAGTTTTAGTTGAGTCTCACTGCTCTCATCATTCTATTTCCAGACACAGCAGGCAGCTGTTTTCAGCTAAAAAGCTCTGTAAAACTCACTGTACTCTACCTGCCCAGCACTGACAGACAGACAAAGTTAGTGACCTGGTGAACATAGTGGAGCATTTAGCAGCTGAAGACCCAGATATTTCCCTTATGAGTTGTTGGAGACTAAAACAGAACCAAAAAACAAAGAGTGAATATTAAACTTACATTCATTAAGAGCCAGAAACATGACTCCAAATAAATGCTAATGTTGCTCCATTAATGCTGGATGTGTAAATAAGCCACTTAAAAAGGTGATAATACTGTATGTCAATGTTGTGTTTACAGCTTGATGCACTTCCCATAAGTGTCCAAAAAAAAAATCAGTGAATGCAGGTTTAAATTTAAGGACAAAATTATGATTTTTTAAAATAATTATTAAAATGCAATACATCAAAAACAACTATGGCCTAAAAAATAATATTGGATGATTCTGCAGTTACCATTTTCTTAAATAAATTAAGGCTTTAAGGGGGTTTGCGATGTCCAGCACCAACGTTCAGTGTCGGTACAAGACGTAATGTCGCCGTGTGGCACATCCAATTTTCACTCCGGTGACCAGAGTTTGTGTCCAATCTCTGACCAGATAGTTCACTCATCACCTCACTGGTATAGTCTGAACAAAAACTGAGCATTATAAGCTTATCAAATGTGTTATATTGCAGGGCATTGTATTGGGTTTCTTTATACTGTATGGGTGTTTCTGTCATAGTGTCCCACCATATGTGCCTCTTGTGCCTGTTACACAAAGAGCATGTAAGACAAGACAAAATCCTGACTCTTGCTTTCAATGTCACTTCACACTTCACACACAATCACAAGGGATTCCTGGCCACACGCTGACAGTGTCCTGCAGAAAATAGATCTGCCCACCACAGTTCTTATTACTCCTTTAAGCCCTGGCACAGCCTGGGGTTACAGCATCCTGCCTGACAGGAAGAGGAGAGAGGAGAGAGAAAGGAAGAGAAAGAGAAAGAAAGACAGCAGCAAGACACAGAGGGAGATAAAAGAGACAGGGAGAGAAGAGAGGTAGTGACAATAAGAGGGAGAGGAAGAAGGGAAGATGTGAAAGTGACAGAGTGAAAAGGGAGGGGGACCAATCTACCAGAGGTACTGAAGACAATTTGTCTCTGAATGCCTGTACCACACTAGTACTTCTATAACCACACTCTGCTTATTAGCAAAGCTAGCACTAACATACACACGTACATGCATACACACACACACGCGAGAACAGTGATCGCCTGAGGGAAGGCTGCAAAGCATGTACGTCTATTTCAGGAAATAAAATGTTTCCCCGCGTTAACCTCCTCTGACCAAGAACTCTGCCTCTGGAAAACGCAACCAGAGAGGTAAAACTCATTTGTTCACAAGGGCAAAGGAGTATGTTGATGATGATGTTCTAAAAATAGTCCTAAACACCTTCAGTCAGTCAGCAGGAGCCAGCCCTCCGTTAGCCCGCACATGACCTTGGCTAGCTGCAGGAGCAACAGCAAGTTTGCCCTCTGAGAAAACAATAACAACAACACACTGCTGCCAGCTTGACTAATGCTCACAACGCCAGTGCAACACACCAAACCTGAGTCATTCTTCATATCTCATAAATGTATTACTGCTCTTGTAAGCTAATAAGCACCTTGGAATCACTCATTTGTTAGTATTCAAGTGACCCCATACAATCAACATACAACCCAAACAGAAAAACATGCATTTAGAATGTGATTTGAGCACACTAAGTAAATGTCTGTCTTACATGCAGTATTTCTCCTGAGGGTAGTGCGTGTACGTGTAAGGGACACAGCAGGGAGGGGTCTGTGAAGCTGAAAGAAGGCCAGGTTAGTACTTAAATGATTGATTTAGGTCAAGGCACCATTACTAAAATAAGAAATACTTTAGCACCTACAAGGGCAATGGACAAATAAAACTTCTTCAGGGGGCCTAAAAATAGATAACTCATTTTTCATCTGAATGCAAATGACTTGCATCCTGCTTCAAGCGTTTCCTCTACAAAGACGTTATTTATTTTAGAGTCTAAAGGAGTAGTTTGTGAGTGAAAATAGCACAACACTACAAACCTCATACAGTATGCTCAACAATGCAATACCATTGAAATGAAAGAGTAAATGTTTGAAAATTAAGGAAAGCAATGTAAAAACTGAGCTTGATCTTTGCAAGAGCGAAATGACACTTTATGGTTAATTTATTCAGAAGCCAGTGAGTGCTACAGCACAATAGCTTAACTACACACATCACACCACTCCTCTTTTGAGCACAAACCAATTAAGAGATAAAAGCTGTGCTTATGTGCCATATGCAAAAAGAGAAATTAACGTTATCAAGCAACTGAAGTTGGTGGTGCTAGGTTTTATTTGTTCTAATTTCAGGTCATTTAATCAGTGCATTTAAAATAACCCTCATTCAGCACAAAAACACATTTACAATTTGTATTAATTAAGTAATTATAACAACTCCTCCTAATCCCCTCATAAAATGAAATGTATCCCTCAGGACTCAACATTTTTAGATTTCAAATCATTAATTTTTTCTACAGTAAAATTCATACTTTAATTTTCATTGTCATCTAAATATAATTAATGTATTTTCAAGCTGGCTTTTGAGTTAATCACATCACTGAGACAGTAAAAGTTAAAGTAAATAATTTGAAATTGAACATGATGAAATGAAACATGTTTTCACAACATGTTTGGTGACATTCAAACGGACTCTCGTGCAGTTCCTCTTTAGGATCAATGTGTTTTGTCTGATGTGAAAGCTGTATTTTGAACTCTCATGGGTCTTGGTCTGCTTCAAACCTATTGTAAGTCCAGTGTGGTTCATTGGTGATGCAAACGCAAACTCAACCAACAGCAAGATTGTGTGATAGTACAGTAGATATGTGATTTTAGCAGGAATTCAAAAGCTACTAGTTTAACTGCTAGTGAATGGGCATTATCCATGGGCTGATCATGAACTTTTAAAGCAATTTCCGATATACTGTATGTAATTATGCAAAATAATTTGGTAACCGTGGTGGGGGGTACAAAATAACGTGTTTTCATGCTGTTTCTAGTTGTTCATCATTATTTATTACATATGAGGTCCAGTTGTAGTCTCACATAATAATAAAGTCAATTTTGGTATAAATCGAAAGTGGTATAAATTTACTTAGGAGCATTTGGTAACAGTCGTCATACAATTATGTCACTTTTTATGGCTAAAATATAGAACAATCTGAGTGGAAACTAAAAGAGTTAACATGAATTGACACTGTGGCTAGAAAAAAGAAAAAAAGCCACAAAGTCACTTAAATAATTTCAGTTTCATCTGGCGTTTATTAAGTTGACTGATCGTTTTGAGAGCTCATTCTGTGTTCATGCTGTGGTCTAAAAATAGCCCTTGCGCTCGGCATTGAGGAATATCAGGCCACTGAAACATCAAATGGCCTTTATATTGCCATGGTGACTTTGATAAACAACGAGGTTGGACTATTCAGTATGCACTGATTCCAGAGAAAATATCAAATTGCAGACTTGGCTAATCTCTCCGGTAATTTCCTTCATTACACTTCAATCAGTGTATCCCACACTAAATCTGCATTTACCAGAGAGAGAAACAGTCAGGGTAATAATAATTTAGGGCTAACATGCTATACCATCACACTAATGTACATCTTCACCACATGTGAGCTAAGCAGGACTCCAAACCGTTCACAGCTCATGCTCAGATATCAAAAGCAATTGAAAAGCTTAATTTTTGCAGTCTACAGGGAGAGGCTCCATGATCATAAAACAGTGCTGTGATGTTCCATAACACTCACAAAAGCTCATTATCTATGAGTGTGATGTTGACATTTCATATTCTCTCTTTTTTCAGAGCAAATGTTGATAATGACTCACTCATTTAGAAATAGAAAATCTCCCTAAAAGTGTGGGGGAAAGTAATAAAATGGAGGGAATTTAGAAAACTGCTGTACATTTGATTTTAAAATGAGTCATTTCTTACTGCCACACTTTGTGGATTTAAATCGGAAGCCACCTGGGAATGGTGTCAACTACGAAGTAGGTCTTCTCATGGTTACATAATCTTCTCTGATCCATGCGGAGACTCAGGTACTCCATCCAGACCTAACACCCCAAGGAGGAGAGGTCCTTATATAGGTTACCCTTCATTGTCACAAAGTCTGCCAAGCTTGTCTCACTGCTCGGCCATATTTCTCACCTTACCCAATTAATTAGTCATTAGGCACTGTTTCTTTTTTCAGTGCTGACACTGATCGCACTAATGATAGAGTTACGGGCACAGGTCGCTGCTTATGAGGCCTCTTAGACAGAGACAAAATTGTGTTTGTGTGTCTATACATGTGTGTGTCGAGTTAACGTGACTATGCAAGTGTGTGCGTGTAATAGTCTGTATGTGTGATAGGGAGGGATCGAGAGAGGAGAGAACTAGAAATAGAAGTGGAGCAGGAACAAGGGCATCCCTTTAAGAGAAGCCTGCAGAGACTTTGTCCTACATTCCTCTTTATTTTGTTTCATGGGAGCACAGAGGAGGAAAAAGAAGGGATGAGGGATGAGCCAAGGTATTAAAGCAGATTCAGATGTGGGCGGGAGAGGACGCAGTATCCTCCCATTGAAAATATCACCAAAATAGCATCAGTTTAGCAAGTGAAGTCTGCTGCAGAGGAACAGAAAAGGCAGTGTCTTATCATACATTATTATGTGTTGCACAGAATTGTGGTAAACAATCACTTTGTCAAAACAAACAGATGGACGGTCATTCTCAGTGAAGCTACATATTCATTCCCATTCATTCAAAAAACAGTCCTCTTAACAACAACACGGTTGCCAAGTCAGTGACTAGTAAGCTCTGTGCTGGGAGCTGGAACTGGGAGGGCAGCCAATTAACAATTCCCTCCTTTCAAACTCAGTCTACCTGCTCCCACAAAAGGCTTTGTTGTGTTTTCTGTGGATCTTTGCTGCAGGATATTGGCCAACAGAGTTCCTGCTAGGAAAGCCCCACCTGTCGAAAGCTAGAAACAAAACAGCTCCTGGGAGACTAGTGACTGGCCACCAGAAAGGTATGTTTTCTTCAGCATTTTACCCAGTGTGTGTATATGTGTGTGTGTGCGTGTGTGTGTCCTTGCCCCAAGGGGCTACCCTGCTTCACTGAAGTAGACATAAAAGCCCATCGTGCAGCTCCAGCCTCCCAAGGTCCAACTCACATTCACTTAGTCCACCACATGTCTCTTTTTCACTGTTACCACAGGGACTCCACCATAATCCTTCCCATTACTGTTTCCGTTTTTACAGACAATTTCAGAATGATGTTCACTTCATCCGATGGCCAAAATGGCAGTTTGGAAGATAAGGGAGAAAGCAAACCATTGAGTCTGTACCATAAGACCCTCAATATTTGGTAGATTAATTACTCCCATTAAAAGGGTGACCTATAAATTTGCGCTCATCGATTTCCTCAGTCATTAGCATTTAGTGGCGGAAAGCTAGATGGAGAGAAGGTCATCTTTAGAGCATTTTTAGCATTTGAGTATGGGGGTATGAATGTGAGTCAGATCACTTATGCATGTCGTGTTATGCCCCTCCTACATCACGAATGCATGCTGATGCAATCCCACACACAGGGTGATAATCAGAGGAAGAATGCATGTCAATATTTGTGTTCTTGAGCTGAATGTTCTTGGAGAGAATGGACTTAAAGAGAGTAAAACCTTTGTAGATGTATTTGAGATCCAACCCTGTGCTCTATTTGAACTTTGTTGTTAGACTATAGCGCTGTTTACTTGTGACAGTGTGGACGTGACAGTCATTCTCACAATGATAATTGGGAACTATTTGTCCATGATGGCCCATATGACGCATCTTGGATTATTTTGAGGTTGGCAACTTCAGACATCTTTGGCCATTAGATATTACGTCAAATAGATTGTGGCAGAGACAACAATAGATCTTCCTCAATAGACAATTGTGGCAGATTTAGTGTCATGTCGGCTCTATGACATGTAACTGTGGGTGTAGAGCACATAAGAGGCCCCAGATGTTGTAGTGAAAGTATGGCTAGAACATAAGTATGACCCTCTTTAGGATGTCAAAGACCCCAGAGACAGCTGAACATGCTCTGGGTTGATCAGTAGTCCCCCTGAGAGGATGTGCACACTCAAGTGACAAGCTTGAGCTAATCATGATGATGAGGGTAGAGAGGTCCTTAGTTTAATGGGAGCACAGAGAGATCAGGGCAATGCCTCAGGGAAGCCGACTCACATAGAAATACACTCAAAGTGCACTGTAACATACAAGATACAATGAGGAAAATGAGAGAAACTACAGTTCTGCAGCAAAACCAAAGAATGCTTTAACTATTCTCCCTTTTTTGCCTTGCAGGTTTGATGTTATGGCATGGTGCTTTTCTGCAAACCTTGTGCTTTCAACCTTGTCTAGTGGATAGCTTATCAATGTTTGCACATCTGTCAAGGAAGCATGCTCAAGTGTCAGGTTAGTCTGTTGATCATAAGTGATTCTAGACCTCATTTCAAGGAGATTAGACACTTTTAAGGAGCAAATTTGTCTCTTGGTCTCCCTTTTTTGCAAAATAAAACGGCAGAGGGGAAAACAAAGAGGGAGCGATATATAAAGAGAGATAGAGATATAAAGGAGGAAGGTTTTTATCCTGAGGTAAAAATTGGTAACTGGATTCATGCCAGGAATAATTACTGCTGCTAAGATAAAACTGTACAAGTTTTAGATTAACTTATAAAAGGATTTACATCTTTATCCTGTTTTAGACTCTCAGTTCCCTCAGAGATATAATACAGATATTGTTTTAAAGTGATGAAACAGTACCATCAGTATCATGGTCAATATGTTATGGTCCCTTTGCAATCAATATTCCATAACCGCAGGCACTACAGTATATATTTGAGGCTTTATTTTGGTAAATCAATGGTGCATGAAATACTGTAAAGTGCAGTCACAGGCACACAGAGTTAGTGTATAGGACATGGCAACACATCTTTGGTTATTTTATTGCCAGAGGCACATGCAACAACTTCTATATATTTGGAAACAATAAATCCACTTTTGCTTTAATTTTAAATCAGTGCATATGCACTCTCAACCTTGATACTGTGGCAAACCGTCTACTACAGAAGCTTCTGCTAATTGAAGTCAGGAGGTGAAGAATTGCCGTCAGCAAACATACAGTATAAAGTAGCACCTTAAATTAAATCAGCCTGGGAAAGATAACACATTAGACTGGTGTGTTCTGCTGTTTCTTGCAACACATTGTTGGCCAGTGTGGAAAACAGTTATCAGGATCAAAAAGAATGGTGACCAAAACTATGAAAAAGAGAAAAATCAACAGCAAAAGCAGATAGGGTCTGCAAACTAAAAAAACTGTAACCCATACCATTAAATATAAAAAATTATATAATAGCGTTTGCGTGTTTCATGGTACATCTCAAAATTGTTTTGTTTGTTGAATAAAGACTTGAATATTACTAATGTATACATGAATCCATTCCCATATCACACCACCAATCAAAGTAAATGAGACAGAGACAAATGTTTTTAGCTGCTGTTTTTACCTCATAATGCAGCATCTCGCCACTATGGTATTACTATGGGACTCACTGCCAAAGCTAATGAGTCAATATCTCTACCAGAGAGAAACTCACAAAACTTAAAAAAATCCCAAACTATCCCTTTAAAAGGTACCATTTGGGTCTGGATAGTGTGAAAGTAGCTGCGGTGGTTATCGGAGGGATGCCAGGCCTGCAATCTGTCTCTGGGTGACTGCCAGCCAGGGATACGCATAAACTGACAATACACACACTCACTTACTCACACACAGAACAAGCTCTGCAACACATACTGTACGGTATCTGCCTGTCTCTGTTACCATGGAAACTAACAGGCTTCCCATTGAATAATCCTCAGATGCAGATGTGTGTGTGTGTGTCCGTACTGTATGTGTGTGCATCACTGCTTGTGAGTGCTTGTGGGGGTGTGAATATGTGCATTTGCATTTCAGAGATTGAAGTGTGTGGAGATGAGTAAGGACGCATATGCATCTACCATTCAGATACAGTATGTAAGCCAATGTAAATGCATGCAACAAATACATTGCAAGTGTATTTTATCTATATTTCATCATCAGTATAGCTGCTGGAGAATGTGTGAAAGTTCAACTTATTTCAGAAGATATTTCAGGAAATTGATACTTACTCTGAGGAGTCTATAAAGTATATTCCAAGGGCCCCGATGCTGAGCGCAAAGACTAACACCACCTGAGGAGAGAAAGACACAGACAAAAGAGAAATTACTTTCATGCATAGAGCAGCAAAAGTCTTGTAACTCTGCTGCTCATTAATGCACTCTATAGTAAACAAAGTCTTGCAGTCAGTTGGGGTGGACACAATAGGCAACACTAGTTACAGTATCGGTAATTAAACAGTGACTTGCCTCCTGTAGGTTGCAGAACAGTGGACACTTTCAAAAAGCATGAGCTGAATAATGAATGTTCACCCTCATGTCAGCAAATACAGCCTATTGAATACAGGCGGAGAGGGAAGTCAAGCCAGCACAAACATAGGAAGCAAAGAAAAGACACATTTGTAAGCTCAACTGTACAGAAGAGCAGCAACAATGTGTGTAGAGGGTGCATTGAGAGGACCACAGTTATCAAGAGTTGACATGCACTCCTCAACTACTACACTGAGTCAATGCTTGCACTGTGTGAGATTGCGACCCTGCTGGTCCATCTGTATAATGTTTCAGTGACTATATATGACTGGTAAGGTGAAGTAAGGTAAGGCAACTTAAAATACTTTATTCTTTATTTGGATCACTGGCCTGAGGATGGACTTCTTTTCGCTTCAACAATCCCTATTAGCTTCCACAAAGTGGTCGCTAGTCTTCCTGGGGTCCACACGCAAACAATAACAATGAAAATAAACACAAATTTAAAATCACAGTATCAATATAATTATATATAATTATTATAAATTAATATCACAAGACAGCAAATTATCTAATTTAACACCTAGTAATTTGGTCTTAGTGACCTGCTCAACTGATATCCCACCTATAGACAAGTTGAGTGCAGTGGCATTAGAACAAGAACATTCCTACTGCCAATACAATACATTTAGTTTTGGCAATGTTCAACAGTAATTTGTTCATTCTCACCCATTTGGCAATGGTATACAACTCAACATGTAAATTCTTTCTCAGCTCCACTAATTTTGGTTAATTACAGAACAAAGTTGAGTCATCAGCATACATAACTATTAAATAACTAGCAGCAACACCTGAGCCCAGCATCTAAACAAGTTACTTCATCTTGTAGAGAGTCTTAAAACACAATTTTGTTTAAATAATTAAGAAAACAACCAAGGGAGTACAATTATTACACTTGTTTGTGAACCAGTTTAAATTAATTTAAAACAGACCAGGCTATCAATGCTATGTGATTTCAGAAAATTGCATAATAAATGCACAACTTTTCTTTGCTTAAGAAAATCTCTCTCTATATATATATATATATATATATAGACACACAGTATATATATATAAGTCGATACTGTACATTAGTACAACAAGATTTCACAGACTGTACTGTAACAAATTTGCACAAAATGTGAATGTATTACTTATATAATATAATGTCTTACAGCATTAGGGCTACAGTATAATTATACAGAGTTGGTATAGATAGGTCTTGTAGCAAACACAAAAAACTGAATCATTTGTAATAATCCAAAACTATAGAGAATAGTATAGAATAACACAGACAAACACAGAAACTTCTATTCAAATTTAGTCCTGTTGATTTTGGAAAAGTCTTTCAAAGTAAATGTCAGTTTTCTCTTGTTCCACAACAGAGTTAAAAATGGCAATACGTACAGTAATAATCCTCTTCAGCAAACTGCACTTGCAAACATTAGAGTTCACATCACCATTTGCATCACCACTGTCATCATAATCATCATCTTCGCAACAGCTGACCAATGTAGCGATGCACAATAGTTCCTCCCCTGCGATCTTTTCTCCCATTCAGCCACCTCACAATAGGAGCCCACTGTCCCTGCTGACTGTGCCATTCATTATTGATGATGGGAGCTTGATTACTGTCATCTGATGGTCCTTTGGATTGATCCAATGCATTGTGACTGAGGTATTAAGTAAACACCCCCATACCCTTGCATTTTTAATGGTTTGCCGCTTGAATGGAGGACGATGGCAATCCTGGCCATAGAGTTGTGTAGGGCCGGAATAACCTTACAAGCCAAGGGCATCAATGATGCTCCACACAAAAGGAGAAGGCTCAAGCTGAAACTCTAAGATAACGTCAGGCTTTTTGAATGAAAAGCCCCCCATTGGTCTGATCAGGAAGGGAAGCAGTTGACTGGAGGGCATTATCTGATCCAAACACTGCCCTGTTGTCTATAAAGGAATTAAAATATGTGTTTATCCCACAAGATGGCATAGTATGTTAATAGTGAGTTATTGTTTTGCAGGTGTAAGGTGAACACCAAAGCCAAACTGAGTAAACACACACAAAAGCAGTTGAATGTTAACACTATAAACCCCAACCCACCAGGGAACTCCACTGATTTTACACACCAAAGTCTGTTTACAGGTCTTGGGGAATACTACTGCATATGTCTAAAAAGTTGCAGAAAGTCTTTTGTGGCTTCAGAGGGAGCTGCACGAAGTCTACTAGGAAGGTTACCAGACCTCTGTAGCCCTCTCCTCATTTCTGCTTAAGGCTAGAGGCTGGAGTCAACTATGGACACTACTAGCATAACACACCCAAATCTCCAGCCAAACTGTTGGTTGTCGATGTTGCACTGTGGGTAATGCAGGAAGGCTTTGACAAGGAAGAAGAACGTGTGGAATAAAAAAGACGGTGGTTCCACTGCATCGATTTTGATATTGTTTAAAACTGTCCATCGTGAGTCCGAGTGCAATGCTAAATTGCTGGACTACTCTTTTTAATGCTGCAGAGAGAGTAGAAAATAGTTTTCAACACAACCAAATTCCGCAAGCTATACAGACATCAGCAAATCTAAGGAAACTTGACTACAGAGAAAGAGGTCTTTCTCTGTGAGTTAGCCTCCCTAACATGGAGAAGCATCATTTTAAGCATAGCGCTTAAGTACATGTGTACATGCTTTTATACACAATACATATACAGCACATATAGACGCATACAGACAGCCATTTCCCTGGTGCTAGTTTGTGCTTCTACTGTTTGTGGAAATAGCAGGGTCATTGGGGTCGAAGAAGAGAAAGGGAGAAAGGGGCAGAGAGAAGTATGGCTAAGCAGTGGTTGGTTTCTGAAAAGCTAAGCAGTGAACAGTGAACTCCCAGCGATGAGCTGAGGAGATAAGAATCGTTGTCATCTTAAACTGACCCAGTTATTCAGCTGTGAAAGCCAGTCACCCCTCCCTTTCTCTTTCTCTCACACACACACTCTCTCTCCACACAATGTCTGTGAGGGCTAGTTGTCGACCTCAAACACACAATGCACCAAAGACAACCAACCGAGCAACCGTCACTGCAAATCAGGACCAGTGTAATAACACTCAGGGGGAACCTACAAGAATGGTAATGGCAGAGGGGCATTCCCTCCGCTTATAAAAGAAAGTGAGAAATTGAAAAAAGAAACTCAGCAGCAGTACAAGGATCGCAAAGCGTAGCTGTTGCTGCATCTGTATTAGTTGTAAATTACTTGAGCTGTTTATATGCACATTTCATGATTTGCATGCGATGAGATGGCATGAGTGAGTCACGTTTGTTAGCAACAAACTGGAATATGCCAGCATCATGTCAAAGGAGTAGCATTCAGACGTGATGTTTATGTTTTCTCATAAACATAATAGGCATGTAGGTTTTCAATGGTGTATCCCTTTCTATATTTAAAGTGCAAAGCTAAATCGGTCAGATGTTTTCCGAGGTGCACTTTAGCAGGCATACTGGAAGACTGAAAGTGTAAAAGAGGGCAGTGAGAAATCGTGTGCACACTTCAATGTGTGCGGGTTTCAGGTTCCAGCACTGCAAGTGGGCTAGAGGTGGCAGCTCTCACATGACACCATCAGAACTGTTAACACATAATAACGCTAACTTACATGCATAAACACACGAGTCTGACGCTCTCCGTTTATTTGGCAGTCTAAAGAATTTTAAAAGCTCATCAAGGCTTGCCTTGCCCTAAAACTGAGCAAAAGACTTCCTCCTCCAACAGGGATCCTGTCTAATGACTTCCTCTGACCCTTAAGTGAACCCATGACAGGGAGAGAGCAGAGTCTCACAGACAGGTGATGTGAGCTGACATTGTATGGAATAATATCTTCACATTAAGGCCAACTACCCAGGTCAAGGGAGCGGTGACTCAAAGCCCCCGGTCTCCTCCGCATTTCAGTTCAATTTAATGAAGATGGAGGACAGAGTTTTATATTTCTCTCTTTCAAGTCGAGAGAGGGATGAAGACGCACCTTTCTGTATACACACCTGGATGCAGAGGATAGCAGTGGTTAAGGGTGGGCGATATAGCTAAAATCCTTCATCATGGTATTGTTGACTTAATAACTCCTAATAATATTAAATATATATATATTAGGATCAAGTCAATTTTATGGAAATTAATTCGAGAAAACTGTTTATAGATAATCAGATGTAAATGTCTTGTTTTTGGCTAATTCCAGTGAATGAAATACCTGAAAAATCAAGATACTTAATCACAGACTGCAAATGACAGCATCAGTTGTTTCAATAAATGCCCCAAAACGACATTTGTTTATGTTCAAGACCTCTATTGATAGCATAACTGTTGTCTGTCAAAGGACAGGGTCAAAGAAGGAAGTCGGGTGACGTTACTATAGAAGCACAAACTCCACATAGGGAAGAGGTCAGGGTGGATGGGAGGGTCAACAAAAGATGGGACTTTGACACCGGAGGCCGCTGTTCATTTCCCACTTACTACTGTTAGTAGCAGTCAGTTGGTTTCTTTTAACCATGACCATAATTATTCAGTAAACCTTAGCCGATTGGTTATTATTGTAACCATGACGACAAAGGTCCCCTAACCTTAACAACATAGATTTGAACCAAAATCAAGATGGTTTTCTAACATTAACCAAGTAGTTACTTTAACCCAAACCATGATCTTTCCCAAACCCTAACCCAGCCATTCTTGTTCCTAAGCTTAACCATATACAGTACATACAGTATATAGTATAATTCTAGTGGAATTGTCTCCAAAGCTGTAGACACACAGAACTGTCACCACCTTTCCCTCCACTAGTAAACGCACTGCATCAAAAACACTGCTTATTGCTTATTGGCAAGTTGTTTTGTTGGCGAGGTTAATGCTACATCATAATTTTTGTAAATTATAAATTTCGATGTGTAAACAAGAAATCTTCTGATATAAAAAGTGTATTACTCTTTTGTCCATTTTATTATTATTCACCTAAACAAGTCAGGTTTAAAATCAATTCATCCAAGCCTGATGGACCCCCACTGTTCACATATGATCTCCAATATAGCCTTGGCCCATAGTATATGGAAGAAAGTTCAAACTTTTAGTCTGAAGCTATTTTAGTTCATTTATAAAATAAAAAACGTACGTGTGCAAAATATTAATAAAATCCAAAGCCTGGGGCTAATGAGGCAGCTCAACTGTGAGCTGATTTGCATGCTATTATTAATGAAATGAGAGGAAATCTGAACTAGAATATTTGTTTTTCTTTCTGTCAAACATTGAAATACATACTTTCTAAGAATCCTAATGGGTTCCCAAAGATTACATGAGTGGGAATCCTCGGTGGGGAGTCAAGAATGCCCGTCAGTACTGTGTGGCATCAGGATAAGCTTGTTCATTAATCCGGCCTGGCTCGCTGGGTTGGCCAGAAAGAGGAGCTCCAAAATGTCCTATTGATGCCTCAGCCAGAAAGGATTTCAGAGGTCCACAGCCAAGGAAAGCTCTGGCCAAACCAGTGTACTGTTTCTGTTTTCCTTTGGCTTTATTCCCTAACCATATATATTGGTCTTTTATAGCAGGTTGAAAAGAGCCGCAGTCAGTATGTATTCATTCATATTCAAAACAGATTTTCGCAGAATAACGCACATATCATTGAAACAGAAGACAGATGTAACTCTATAGCATTCCCTCACTCATCAAATTGTCACAATGTTTTCACTGCAGAGCAAACATATGCATCCATTACCAAGTGTTTGCTTTCATAACAAATACTCCTACAGTATCAGACATGTGTCTAGCGTCAATGCAGATTTAGACACAAAAGGAAACAGAATCACATGTCACTGCACGAGGTGAGAGTGTGAGCCTCTCAGTGGGGGAATGTCAACAAATGAAACCTCCATTAAACTTTGATGGCATACATCCATACATCAGCACACACCACCATCTCCCCTTTCCCTCTGCCTCAAATGGCAGGGGGCTCTAGACGGCTATGCAGGTGTAGGTATGATCTGACATTCAGAAAAACACACTTGGTATTCCAGTCACACACTGCATAACTCAACCCGGACTACTGCCTCCCACTGTGTGACTGAACAGATGTACCACAGGCATACCGATTCATACCAGAGCATTCTTACCAGTTGGACAAGAATTACCAAACAAGGACAGCTTTGTTAAGTCGATGGTGATTAATAATAAAAGGAGCCACACACATTTTTGTTTTCAGAATATGAACAAAGGACTAACAAGTATAACAAACAGTGGATATGTTTTTTTCTAAATATATTTAACAATCATTTGCCCAAATTCAAATAAAAGATGAAAATGAAGACAATAAAATAAATATTTATAATAATATAGACATTTTAGAGCTTTGGTTCCAAGGCAACCTTGACTTAAGACAATCCAGTCCCAGGCTATCAGAGTACTGGAAAGTTCTCTGATAGCCTGGGACACAGGACACAGACACAGACTGTCTGAGGCTCAGTCTGCTGATAGCTAGCCTCTGAACAGACTTTCCAATGACATGAATGCTAATTGCCACCTCCATTACAATCACACTCCTAATAAAATGTGACATCAAAATAGTCCCTATTTTTATAAATAAAATAGACAAGCAGAATACAATAATTTTGCATGTTTCACTGTCAACAGAACAGGGCCAATTATACCCAGACTTCAAACATACAATTCATAAATGATTAGAGGAGCAGAGGACAAAAACAGGCAGCTAACAAGCTGAAGCCTGAGTAAGTTGTGCACTGGTGTGTGTCGGAGTGGTTTTCAAATCCACTGTAGACTCACAGTCAGTTTTAATAAAGTCTAATGGGGAAGAGTGTAAAACCAAAGAAATTAAGGAGAAATAAGATTTAGGAGATAAGTACTATATGAACTAGTCTTGTCTTATGCCTACAATTAACACCATAGTAGTATATCGAAAATTCTGGGCACATAGATGCAAGTCGAGATGGTCTGATACAGCTAATATGTCTATTTCTTTTCAGTAGCTGCTAAACATGTCATCATATTTTTAAGAAAAGAAGGTAACAGAGTAGATAGAGATCTGATTTGTCTGGTCAGGGTGGAGGAGGAAAAATAAACGGATCCACAGTGCAACACAGTCCTGTCTCTCTTTTCTCTGTTCATATCTTCTCCTGCCCAACCCTCCCACAGCCAGCTCCTTTTGTGCTACAGTCCAAGGTCATGCGGTGACTGTCTCTGGGGTATGGATCGGATGAATAGAGTATCGGTAGAAGGACGTTAACCTGTCCTTCAAGAAACATCTTTATCATTCATCCACATTTCTCACTCTTTAACGTGCAGTTAAGAGCTATGCTTTACAAACAAATGAAATATATAACTTCTACCGATTGAGGCAAGGTATAGGAAAAAAATGAAATGGTAAGTTATTTAGAATTTTTAAGGATATGTTTTTCTTCTTTAGTTACAGATAATGTGACACAGATGACCACCACAAACATTGTCAGAAAATTTGTACCAGAAATAAGGCAATGTCACACTTGGACTTTTTCAGACCAACACTAGAAACCTGGCTGAAAATGGACTGTTTAGTGAAATTACACATTTTCACAGTCAATGCTTCTGCTGATAACATGACTAATGATTGTTTTGAGCACTACAGGAGCCACATCCCACTCTCCTCATGTCACTGCACTCCAGCAACTTCGGTAACTTCCTGTCGCTCTTTTCCTGATCCTATCAGCCATGACGACCATGGCAGGTAGAACCTAGGTAAAGACTTTCCCCTCTAAGGCAAGAGGGATTGATTTAGCTGCAAAGAAGCAGACACAACTCTAAATTGTTTGGGATGGTGTGTTGATTGGAAACATGGAAAATTATGAAACAGTTCTGCAGACAGAGACTGTATACAGCCAATTCACGATTCTACTTCTGCATTTGGTTTGTCTAAAGCAAAGATGGTGTGAAAGCTTCTCATTTATTTGAATCAGACTTGAAAGGCGATACTACTGGGACTATGCCTGATTTTGATGTGTTAAAATACAAACATGGTGTGAAATGTAACACTTTCAGAGCGCTGACTCAGTTTAAAAATGAACTTTGGCACCGTCAACAGGACAAATGCAAACTGACAAGCAGCAGCAAGCAGACCTAGATTTTTCTGTAGCAGAGTATGGATACACGTGGTTAATGTGCTGGTTTGCATGTTTTGCGATACCCCACCACACATACTCCATTAAAAAGCAATAGAGCTGCAATGATGAGTCAGTTTTTAGTTTGTTTTTAATGCAAAAATCCTCTGTTTCCAGCTTTGAATATTTTCTGGCTTCCTTACTCTTAAGTGTACACTAAATATTTATGGGTTTTGGACTGTTGGTTTGACAAAATAAGACATTTTAAGATGTCATCTTGGGCTTTGGGAAATTGCCCAATTGCCCCATTTTTTAGATCAAAGGATTAATTGATTGGTTGAGAAAATAATTGTCATTTGTCATAATCATTACTATTATGTCGTAGTTAAATCGGGGAATTAACAACTTAATTTAAAAAGAAAATTTACAATCATACCCAGTCTTACTGTTCAGACAGCATACAGTGCATTATTTTATCTTACATAACTCCAAAAAATGACTGTAAACAAACTGACAGGCCCCCACAATTTTCTCTGAGAGGAAATGCAATCTCATAAATCAAAATACAACCACTGGTGCTGCACCCCTGGAATTGGCTCCATTTAACCCTAGTGGCCTTTACGAGACAGGTGCCCACATATTGTCGTACCTAGGCAACAGAAACAGTGATTGACGGGGTAGAGGGTGGGGAGGGGGTTGCTATGAAGGAAAGCCTCTCAGGTCTGACAGGATGACAGCTCCTAAAATGAGCATCCGTCAGTGGGAGATGAAGAGGAGGCCTGTGGGGATCTGTTACAGACGGACAGGACAACCTGTCTGAAAAATCTATTCTAAAAGTTTCTCTAAGGCATCATTAATTCATGAAAAGAAGATTTCTTCTGCTACTTGTGCACTATGAGAGATGTGTCACTGCCAAATGAAACCATCCTAACAGAGGTGGACTTATGGACACTGTGAGATGTACAGTATGCTCTAGATACTAGATAGGGCAGGTCACCCTTCCTCTACAGCATTCTGTGTCTAATGGCAGCCTTCCCAAAAGACCAACAGTGTGATCATGACCTTGAATGTTCGCAGAGGATTCCAAACAGGACAAAGGAGGAGAGGAGATGAAAAGATGGATGTGATGATAACAGGAGATGGAGGGATGAGAGAATATTAGAGATAGCCCCCCTGTGGGATATAAGGAGCATTAAGAGGTGGCAGAAAATGGCTTGTGGCAGAGAAGGAATGAGAGCGAGAGAGAGAGAGGGAGAGCAGCTGAAGAGAAGGAGGAGTGGAGGGATGGAGAATATTAGAGCATGTCCTCAAGGCACAGCAAGAGCTTAAATGCCTCAGCATCCGTGCACGTGTCTTTACCTCTTTGTGTGTGAGTGTGCGCATATATTGTGTGTATGTCTTCAACCTCTACATGCGTTCAACCTTTGTGTATGTGTCCGTGAGACAGAAGGGAGGACCCCTACTGGGATTATGCCAGTGTAGAGAAGATGAGAGGACACATGTGACCAGCCTGCAAAGAGCCGCTGACAGCATTAGAGGGAAAAATTCTTCAACTCAACCATCATATCCATTCTCCGCCCGACATCCACCACATAAGCTTATAAATGGTTCCTTTTGAAAACTGCAGTAGATCTGCAGAATATCGAATGGGTCTTAGAGAAAGCTGCTATCACTGTACCAAGTTACCATAACGTCCGTTATGCATATGTACGGTAGCTAGAGGGCAAAATTATTTTTAGTGAATCGTGACTGTACAGCTGTTACAGCAATGCTAACTCAGTGGTAGGTTAGCCATGTATTAAAGGTTTAGTAGTTCAGTGGAGGCTCTCTGTGACATAACACCACACACTGATGAACTCTGGGTAAAGTGTGGCTTTTCGCCGCAGGATATCACAGGTCCACAAACTTGTTCCCATGCTTCAGAGTATCCAGAGTGTCAGTATGTTTGCTACTGAGCCACAGCCCCATGAATGGAGGAGGGACATGACTAGCACAGCATCCAACTAGGCCCATTTTTTTTATTTTACTGCTGAAGGAAAAGACAATAAAATTATAATAAACAAAAAAGCAAGATTTAACATTTTATTTGTCCCTATGTTGACTGTCCCAGCAGGAAAACATTGAAATAAGCAGTGTTTTTTCAAGGCCCCCCATAAATAAATAGATACATACCAGCAGTCATACAGCAAAAATATTATGATCATGACCGTTCATCATGCAAAGCATAAAAGTGACTGAACTTCAGAAAAATAATTGACAAGGAAGATCCGATTGTGAATCATTTTATTGTTTTTACAATGTCATCTAAATATAGATTTGCCCTTGTTGCATTTATTATATTTGAGATTTTGTGTGTAAATCATGTAAAAATAATTTGTCTTCCCATCGATCCAACTTTCCAAAATAGTAATCAACCTGATGAGAGGTTGTTAGGTGTCTTTTTTTCCAACACAGGTATTCCCAGCTCTTGCTGTGGGCAGTTTGCAGTTACTGTCAGGGCAGCTTGATCTGCCTTACTCAGAAATTGTCAAAATCATTACAAACATAGCATCGTTGCATAATTTTCCGGCTGAGCAAACTGTTACTTCCTAGGTGAGTTATAGAGGCTTTTCCTTTTCATTTAACAATTTTAAGTACCCACCGCTAAGTTCCCAGTTCCAGCAGTGTTGCTATTTTCTGAGGAAAGTAGCTACTTGCCAGATTAGGTCATACATGAATTTGCATTTTATTTTTGAAGCACTTCCCATTCTAGTGGAAGGAGGAGGCTACAGATGTTTTGGGAGTTTTATGATTCTGAACCTTTTTGCGTAAATCAGCCATACCAATATGATGTCAAGTATTTCTAAGTCAAAACAATAACAACATTCCCCGTGGTTTCTAGATTTGACACTGGTCACTCTGCAGACATTATGTCAACAGGGGGTCTGAAAACTCACTAAATCTAGCACAGTGCTGCCAGGTTAGCAACGGTAGTTACCATGTATATGTCTCAGTTGGTGCCCAATCCGATGCATTACAACACAATCAAACAGTTGTGTGGGCTTCAAGCAGAGCTGACAGGCACCAGTAACAGACGTATTACTAGGTGAGAAATGACAAGACTTTTTGGGGGGCAGCAACCCATTTGGACCACTGTCTGACCGATCAACTACCTGACTGATCAATTGGGCCAGGTAAGTGTCCAACCGGTCCTGGGTCATTAACAGTCCTGACTGTTGAACCTTGAAAAGATAAGAGCTGTTCTTAATTCAGTAAGATGTGATAAAGAAGAACTTTCACTTTAGGGAGAAGAACAGGTTCTGTAGGTCTTACTAAATACTGTTCTAAATACTGCATCGAGGCAAAAAATCATGTCAACATTCCATTAAAATATGTGTGTGGTAATATGCTTAAGCTAATTGCTAGTCATTTATGAATACAGTTCAGTAAAATATAGTCTTATGCATCACCACTGAATAAGGTCCCTACTTCTGGTAATTCATGCACCCCTGCTGGCCTCAGATTGAATCCTGTCAAAATCTCCTCTATTCTTCCCCTCCCTGTATCCCATTCAATAAAAAGAAAATACTTGATCTCCCACCAGACCTCTCCTCAGACTTCTGCCATGCAGGGAATCCTTTCAGCTTGACAACATGACACTGAGTGGGGCTGTTCCTCTCAGGTGTTTGTTCACAAACTAACCCATGAATCTGCAGGGATCCTGGTTTTGTGAGGAGCAGTCAAGGCGCACTGTGACTTGTCACCGCCGCTCATGCAACTATTCATTCATGCCTTCACATGTCTTTTATTCAAACTCAGAGTGGCTGCATAAATGTAGTTTAAATAGTAGATGCAGTGATTGATGGACAGTACAAGAAAGAAAGGTTTCAAAGAAACGAGTGGGTGGTCTGAAGGAATAAGAGGTCAAATGTACTTTCATACTCCAAATGCATCTATGTGAGTAATAATCACACCAATAACATCAATCTTTCAATTTACTGCGATCTGTTAACACCGTTGTCAAACTTATTTTGTTGCTTGATTTTTAATCTCACTATTGTTAGGAAAGTAATTATGCCATGTATCAAGCAATAGCCAGCTTGACATTTACATAACTGGTACAATCATCCCATCAGAACAATGAAAAATGACCACTCTATCTACAGTAAGGAAATGAGGAGAGAGGAAAGTTTGCTGTGTGAATACTAAAAGGTTGTGGCTTATTCGCCACGTGGTCTGCAGGTCATAATGTATTCAGGTCACTACACTGTCCGTGCACTGGTTACTGCCACACAATTCCATTATGTGCCTTTAATCATAGCATAAATCATCCCTGCCATAGTTAATGATATCAAAACTTTATCACACCAACGCCATTTCTATTACAATGCATGCAATTACTTTGTCTGATGCATATTGCATAATTCAGCAGAACCTTTCATCCTTCTCCAAAAAATGTCATACTGCATTTGGCAGCCAGAGGAACAGCCAGGCCCTGCCAAATATGAAATTAAAAACTTCAGCTTCCCTTCCAATAAGGCAAATGGATCGACTACTATCTGAATGATAAAACAACATAGCTGCACCACATCCTGTTTTCTCTTTCCAGCCACCCTTCTATATCACCAAGAGATCCCTCCACAGACGCATAGGTTTCATCTCGGAGGAGACGGAGCGGTGACATGATCTTTATGTAATTAAATCAATTTCCTGAAGGTTAATGAGAAGTTTATCATGCGCGCCAGAGCCCACTTTCGCTCACTAACAATGTAGGTGGTCCTGATAAGGTAGAAAGCTCGCTCGCAGCAAGGTGAAAGATGAGACTAGGATCCGCAGAGAAGGAAGGAAAAGCTGTATTAGTATTCTGTGTTTGTTGGCAGGCTATGTGTAAAGTGGAGAGCAGCAGCATCTCAGTGTATCCCTCCTCTGTTTGCTTTCTGCCACATTAGATCTAGCCCTACACACAGCTGTCCAGCTCAGTCAATAAGGTGGGTGGATGCCTGGAACCTGCCATGAATGACCTTACACGCCTTTAATACCTTCACCCATCAGCAGGAGGGATGAAGGAGTCACAGTAAACACGTTGGCAGTTGCTTTCACCAAACAAGCCCATTGCTGACTGTGAAGAGTTGAATTCTCTCATATAATATTAAAAACAAAGCCAACATATTCTGTATTCAATTTCATTACTACTTACCGGGCCCTCAGTATGCTTTTGTAGTTTTGAGATATGGCAGGGGAGAGGAACAGAAGGGTAATTTGCTAATGGTTTCTGTTCCTTTTGGGGTGTATATATATTATTAATACCACTGTAGTCATACAGTTATTCATTCAGTAGATAATTAATAGTCTCCCTAGCAAAAAGACAGCTAATCCAACTCCAACAGAGCCAGTGTTACGGTGTGGGAGAAGGACCCAAGCGCAGACCGTAGGAGTGGGAAAACCAAGGAGTTTATTGAGGAAAGGCATGTAGGCAGGCTGGGCAGGCAGGTAGGAGGACAGGCGGGCACGCAGGCAGGGAAGTAGACAGGCGGGCAGGCAGG